>AWWV01011987.1:0-77106 GCA_001974805.1 Corchorus capsularis | reverse complement strand
AGAGAGAGAGAGAGAGTCTGTAATCGCTAATCAACTTCCACAGTGAATTGACTTTCACAGTTTCACTCACTTTTTACGATGCTTTTTTTACTTAACATTTATACGAATTACTAAGCAACAACGTGAAAGAGTTGTACAATAGTACTCATTGATCAGTTTATGGTTACGTGGTTATTATGGTTATAAACTTATTAATTTATTTCTGTTACCTTAACCGACAACGTTGAACCTATCCAAAAACAGAAGGATTATGCATAGTGTATGAAATTGACCAAGGAGGATGTTCAAGGCGTTGCTGGAATGCTGGGCATTGAAGAACTCGCAAATCCACGGTTGGGATCGAAGATGATCTTTCTGTTCTTGTTGGGGCGTTGGGCTAAACCCGCTGGCACACCCTAACTTGGATGGGAAGCAAACAGACAGCAGAAATAATGGGTAGAACCAAATTCCTAATTTAATAGAGGCTTGGTAGGCGCTGGGTCAAGGCCCAAACTTTTATATGGTCCAATTGCCCTTTCTATCTTCGGGCTTATAATTTTCTGTTTTGGGGCAGACCGTGGATGGCAATGTTAATGAACCAACTAATTACCAATATAGGCCACAGACCAAGTTTTAAGAATTATTAAATTAATTGTTTTATATAAAATAAGAGCTTAGAAGAACAAATCATTAGAGTTTGAAATTCAAGCCTAGTATTTAGTTTAATCCAAATTGAACTCTAATCATCACTTGATTAAGAAGAAAGTATCCAAATAAAAAAAAAATTTTGAGGGAATCCAAATAATTTATTAATCCAAGCTTGTTCTTCTAAGGAATTTAAAAAATTCAAGCTTCCCCCAAATTTCCATGTACCTACAGCTCTAACTCAAAATTCTGATTCATCACGCAAAAGGGTTGAATAATTAGGCATTGAAAGAGGATAAAATCTTTTGACTTGGCATTATCACTAAACATATTGATTGCTATCAAAGTTGGCCACAACGTTGACCCTTTTTTATCTTCAACAGTACAAGGTCGAATTGGGGAAGCTTCTCTTAACTCTTAGGTTGTGTTTGGATGGAGATTTTCAAGGAGGATTTTCATTTGAATAGAGATTTTGTAAAATCTAAAAATATAATTCTTGGTTTGGCAAGAAATTAGTTGGGTTTTTAGATATCCAAAGAATTTGGAGAGGGATTTTTAGAGGCTCAAAACCACTCTTCAAAATCCTTTTTCAATGGTGTTTTTTCAAAAATCCTTGTCTTTTTAACTAACCACCCATATTTATTAACTTTCCTTTTTCTTCATACCATTTTTATTTTTATAACTTACATAATAAAAACTTATTCTTAAAATATATATTTTCACTCTCACATTTTATTAATAAAATCTATACATTTTTACAAATCTAATGACACCCATATTGCATATTTTTCGATTTTAATATTATTTTCTAGAATTAATTTTTAATTTTATTATAAAATTTCAAAATATATTATGATTTCTCCCTACAAATTATGTATCCAAACCAAGTAATTTAAAAGTCATCTTTTCAAATATATGCATTTTAAAATCCTATCTTTTGAAAAGTTTTAAAATTTTAAAAAATCTTCATCTAAACACAACCTTAGCTCTTAAGCCGTCGCCTTTTACTAATATGATTTTATTTACCGTCCCACCCGCCAAATTGTTCGATCGTAGACGGTAAAATCCACAGCAGATCGATTCTTCTTCTTGTGAATAAAATAAAGGCATGTTTATACCAACCCCCAAACCAACTCCTCAACAATTCATTTTTCAAACTACGTGAGGATCATATACTAATATATATATACATTATAAAGTTTATTAATTATTATTAATAACCTAATACTCCAAACTCTTTTTTTATATATTAATTTAAAATAATGGAGAAATGGTGGGTTCATTATATTCTAACTAATCTTCGCTATCTAGAGTTGATACATTAAAAAGAGATAATGATGATTAAATAATTATTTAAAATGAAGGACATGGGGGTATTGTTTGGAGTTTGAATATTCTCTTCATCTTTGAATTTCCATTTTACAGGTAGTTCCTGTTTGAATTGATTGGCCTGTGTGCATGGGGTTAGGTATGATGAGCCTGTCTTAATTATAGACAAATACTACTATATATATATAGCCAAAGATTCTAAACTTAAATTGTCTTGGATTAAACATTTATCCTTAGCAAACAATAAGGTTAACACATTTGATCGATGAGTAAATTTTGACCCCTTTATTAATTTACTAAAGTGAGAGGGAGAGGGTAGGAACTATAGGACCCAAACCTACCATATATGTTGCTTGATTGAAGTGATCAGAAATTAAAGAAAAAGTAAGCCATTTATAATATATAATTTTCAAATTGATTTGGTGAAGACGAGATATATATAGAAGAATATATAGTATATATTTATTTAGCTTGCAATTAACTATTGTGGTTTTAGTAGGAATAATAATAATTAGACAATGCTTGACTTTTGCTTCTATAAATTATGGTGTCCAACTCTATATAACAATAACGTGCTAAGAAGTCCCTCACCGCCCTTGATTAATTATTCTCCTTAGCTAATTAAGCGATAAAAAGACATATGGCTGCAGTGGCTGCTTTCCTCATTCTTCTGCTGGCAACTCCGGCAGCTTATGCGGTGGATTACACGGTTGGTGACAGCTCCGGCTGGACCACCGGTGAAGATTACTCGACTTGGGTTCAAGGGAAGACATTCACTGTAGGCGATACTCTTTGTAAGTTACTAATTATTATTACCAAACAAACTTGCATACATGTACTTTTCAGTTTTGAAACAGAGTAGGAAGTTTCATTAATTAATATGGATCACTAATTATCTTAATTAATTTGGGTTGTTAACAGTATTTACCTACGGCGGCACTCACAGTGTGGATGAAGTAAGCAAAAGTGACTATGATAACTGCAACACCGGAAATTCAATCAAATCCTACAACGGTGGCGACACCAAAATCACTCTGTCGAGTCCAGGGGCCATGTATTTCATATGCCCCACCTTCGGACATTGTGGTCAAGGAATGAAGCTAGCCATCAACGTCGTAGCTTCCAGTGACAACTCACCCACCACCCCATCTCCGCCGTCTGGTTCAACCACTCCTTCAGGAACTCCCCCAACTGGCTCATCAGGAACGCCGTCGCCGCCGTCTGGAGGTAATGGAGCAGCAAGTATCGGTAACAATGGGTTGATGCTAGGCTTTTCGCTCGTGTTGGGGGCCATTCTTGCAATCATCAGCTAGGGGAAGAGGCAGTGCTATTATATGTTGTTATTACATTTTTATTATTGTTCCATTAATCATCATCAGTGTGATATTTCTTTTTCCTTGCTGAACCAGAGCTGTAGATTTCTGTTTTACATACTATTTCCTAAATAAAATACATTTGTTTATGATGAAAATTAAGATCATTCTCATCTGTGATTCTTCCTAATTATGATTACATGATGAACATATATCATAATGCAATTTGGAATATAAACTTTGAAGTGAAAGTTTCAAAATTCCCAACATTACATCAACAGACAATATTAGCAAAGAATGTTTCAAAGATGTTTTCCCCAAATAAATTAGTATAAACGCATTAAAATATGTAAATTGAATGCTTCTAATAACAGCAAATTGCAAAGGTTCACTAGGGATTTTAATATAAACATAAACACAAGAGAGGGAATTATTATTGAAATTAGTCTGTATTAATCCTATAAAGTCATACTAAACCCAGTCAAATTTCAGTTAAAGTAAAGAGGAACAGAGGCTTGCTTGACAACAACAGCATAACCATTTATAGAATTAATGTATTTAATGCAGCAAGTTAGTTTAGGTTCAGTAACACATCATTATCAATATGTATAAAGTAATGTAATTTATGTAACATAATTTCTTATTAGTCAAATCATACCCACCTAAACTCCAAATTAAGATAGTGATTGGAGAAAATACCCAACTATATATAAAAAATTAATATCTTCCAGAACAATGTAAACTTTAATTAATAAAAGTAAATAATAAAAAAAATTAAAGGCCCAATAATTTTTTATTTTGGGCAAGACAATGACTAAAAGCCGACCCAACCAAATATTAAAAGCCCAATATCTGTGTTTTGGGTTGGGCCGAATGAGCTGGCAATAGATTTTACAAACCGACTCTGACCCGTCAAAAGATCCAGAAAAGTGAAAAAGAATCCCTTCCGGTTTGGAGAAGTCGAGTTTAGCTCTGTGTTATTATCGGTCGAGAATCTGAGAGAGGGGAAACAATGGCGGCCGAGGAGGAAAGCGGAGAGTTTTACCTTCGTTACTACGTGGGGCATAAAGGGAAATTCGGCCACGAGTTTTTGGAGTTCGAGTTCAGGCCAGATGGGAAGCTCCGATATGCTAACAACTCCAACTACAAAAACGACACCATGATCCGCAAAGAGGTCTTCCTCACCCCTGCTGCTCTCAAGGAATGCCGCCGCATCATCTCCGAGAGCGAGGTCTTCTTTATTCTTCAAACACTTTCGTTTTTCCTTTATATTTTGCAATTTGTTTGCCATGTATTTCAATTATGCCTAGGGTTTTATGTAGACATAAGTTAAATTAGTCATCTTGTTTCTAAGTGAGAAAATTAGTAGTTTTTGTATTTCTTGCTCTAGGTTTTGCATAGATAAGGATTAAGGAGCTAGGATTCGTTGTCTTTTGGGTTCATTGATATCCATTTTTGTGATTTTCTTTCTTTTACTACTTTTAGCTTTGCAAATTGCCAAATTGCTTCATTCTTCATGCGGTTTCTAGATTTTACTGCTTTTTGTAAGTTATAAGTTAAATCTTAACAACATTCTCTAGTTAATAGGTTAAATGAGTCTGGTTTTTAATTGATAACTGATTATAATTCATGGTAATCTCTGGTCCTTATGATGCTTCAGTTCAGTGGGGTTTATATCTGCAGTTTATATTGTTGTATGGTTTCTGATATTGTTGAAAATTTCACATGGTTTTTGTAGATAATGAAGGAAGATGATAAACTCTGGCCAGAGCCTGACCGTGTTGGACGGCAGGAGCTTGAGATTGTGATGGGGAATGAGCATATCTCTTTCACCACTTCCAAGATTGGATCACTTGTTGATGTTCAGAGCAGTAAGGATCCTGAAGGGCTTCGCATATTTTATTATCTCGTTCAGGTTAGCTAACATACTAACTTGACTAAATTGCTGTCTTATTCTCCTTCATCTGTGCCCCCATTCCTGTTTGGCTTTTGTCTTGTGTTATTGAATATGGAGAGATGTCTTCAGTTTCCTGTTTCTGATTTTCTTGTTTATTGCCTCAATACACGTCATGGTAGTTTAAAACAATGATGATTTTGTTTTATTGATATCGTTAAGTTATTTTGTTTATGTTCTTATATTTGGTAGTTAGTCATGTTTGCTTTTAAATTGCAATTCTGAAAGACAAGAGTAAAGTTGCTTTTTGTTTCTGATTGGACTATCCGTTTGAAAATAATGACAAATAGTAGACAGGAAGTTAGTATTCATTTGCATACCACCCCCAGTATATAACATCGAGATTAGAGAACATTACATGCCTAGACATGGTCAGCTTTACATCTGACTATACTTCTTCTGAGAAGTGGAAGAACTCTATAATTGTTGTCTTGAGTAGTTTATCCGATTCCTTGTTCTCATGCATACACAGATGTTGGTTCTTTACTCTTATTCATGTAATAACTCTTGTTGTGCTAGCATTTAACAGGCCAGAAGTTTAGTGGGTTGTATTGCCATCTGCTTATCTATATATGGTTTTATTAACACTTGATGTATTGCAGGACTTGAAGTGCTTCGTATTCTCTCTAATCTCGCTCCACTTCAAGATCAAGCCTATTTGAAGAATAATAATGTGTGGTATAGAGTAATAGAGGTATCACAAAGGGTTTGCCTGCTTATCCGATGACTGGTCTGTCGTTTCTTTGTTCCCTCCCTTGCCCTCTTTTTTTTTTTCGACATTTGTTATTCTAACTAGTAAATGTAAGGTTGTATGAGATTGCAATGATTTTGGAACTTTGGGTTGAAATGCATTGATCTATTATGAAAGCTGTATTTGTATACTTGTTTTCTTTGAAATTGATGATGATGGCTTGGCTTAATTTAAGCTAAAATTGATTGATTTGTGCTCCTAGTCCTAGACTACATTCGTACAGGCTCTTTGCGAATCCATAGCAAAGCATGTGGAGAATTTCAGGTTCCAAGTTCTTTTCTGGTTTGGTGAATGAGATGTGCTCATCTGTCCAAGTTTGCTTTCGTTGATTTATACCTGCCTCTCACCTTACGCTAAGTCCTTAAAATCTTCAATATTGGCTTATATAAATATTTCACCTAAATTCCGTCCCTTCTAGAGAATTGCCATTCCTCGTTAACTGACTTGTCAGTGTGTCTTTTTCGTTGGATTCTAAATTCCAACTCCCAACTCAACATCAAAAGTGGTATGAATTATGATGGGATGCTATGAAAAGGGCTCTTGTACTGAGAAAAAGAAAAGAAAAGGGCTTTTATGCTTTAGCTTCCTAATCGATCATGATTAGTCAGTAATAATACAAGAAAAATAAACATAGAATAGAATGCCTTTTCTTAATTGCAAAATAAGTACATAATTATAATCTTTATTCGATTTGGCCTTATAACAGTGAAGACAGCAAACTAATAACGCGATGATTTCGACATTATTCGACGGAAAGATCAACAAAACGACCGTTGGCGTTGAAGGTAATTTTTAGTCAATTATAGTAAAATTTGGTCATTTTATTAGGTTAATTTAATAAAATAAAAATTATTACAGCTAAAGAAAAGGGAAAGGGTAAGGGGGAAAAGCAATAATTACTGGTTGAGAAAAAAATATCGAAGGTTTCACGAATGGGATATTCGCTAAGGAACTAGGGTTAAGGCCGTGTACGTATATAAAGACCTCTAACTCTCTTCTTCTTCTCACCATAAACCCTCACAGAGACGGAACAAAGAGGCGATTCGACACTCAACTAAGAAAGAGAAGATGGAGCAAACATTCATCATGATCAAGCCTGATGGGGTCCAGAGAGGCCTGGTATCACTTCGCTTCTACTTCACTCTTTCTAATTTCTTTTTTGTCTTTTCTAATCTTCCATAGTTTTGATTTAGTTAACTGGTTAAAAAGGTAAAGGAGAATTTGGGCTTTTCATTTGTGTTTTTAGGACAACAAATCTTTGGTTAAATTCTTAGATCTAGTGGCTTTTGCCAGGTTAAATATGAGATGGTAAAGAAATATTTCGGCCTTTTAACGGAGCTTAAGTTCTTTCAATGTTTTTTTTTATGCTAAGTCGATGCTTTCAAAGACCCTTTAGGAATGAATTTTCTTGAAAGTTCCTATTTTGAAGCCTATGAAAGGTTATATCTTTAGGAATGAATTATGGTTCAAACTGAGAAACGTTGGTGTTTACAAAGATCTATTTGTGTTTCAGGTTGGTGAA
Organism: Corchorus capsularis; assembly: GCA_001974805.1. NCBI lineage: Eukaryota > Viridiplantae > Streptophyta > Magnoliopsida > Malvales > Malvaceae > Corchorus > Corchorus capsularis. Next base: position 69,613 of record AWWV01011987.1, on the reverse strand, counting down.
ATCATCTGCAGATTTGAGAAGAAAGGATTCTACTTGAAAGGTAAAGCTATACTTTTTCCTTCATAGTATAAAGTCTGAGTATTGGTTTGTAAGTTTTGTAAGAAAGAGTAGTAGCTTTCCTTGGCAACCTTTAAAAATGCTTTGGTATTTCTTAGGATTTCAGTTAATTCTTGAATCCAATTGACTAATGTATGTTGGTTTTCTCAATCTACTGATATATTCAGTATAAGGTTTTGGAGTTGGATTAATCTAAATTTCAAGTTTGGATATATAGGTTTGAAGTTCATCACTGTGGATCAATCCTTTGCTGAGAAGCATTATGCTGACCTCTCTGCAAAGCCCTTCTTTGCTGGCCTTGTTGAGTACATCATTTCTGGCCCTGTTGTTGCCATGATTTGGGAGGGTAAGGGTGTTGTTGCTACTGGTCGCACCATCATTGGAGCCACAAACCCTGCTGCATCTGCTCCTGGAACCATCCGTGGTGACTTTGCAATTGACATTGGCAGGTATAATTGGTGTCTCATTTCTTTTCTTTTCATTTCATTTCTGTGTACCATTTTGTTAGTTTAGCAGTTGAGCAGACACTTTATGTATTCTTTGTTGATATGGGTTAACATGGGCTTAATTTTTGCAGGAATGTTATCCATGGAAGTGACTCAGTTGAGAGTGCAAGGAAGGAAATCGCTTTGTGGTTCCCAGAAGGCCCTGTTAACTGGCAGAACAGTCTTCACCCATGGATCTATGAATAGATTTTTTAGTATTAGCTGTAGCCTATCATGGCATCAGAAATCCAGTTTCCATTTCCTTTGTCTTGTTTGGTACTTGGTATTGAACTCTTTATAAAAGGTTTTTGACTTACAAGGGTCTCATGGTCCCGGTTTTTATATCCTTGTACTAGTCTATGAATTAAGTGCTGTGCTGAAAACTTTGTTACATCTGGTATTTTATAATTTATTGGCTTGAATGAGTAGAATTTCAGTTGGCGAAATACCCCATGTTTAAATCCTTGAAATGCTGGGCAGTGGGTTCAAAGGACGCGTTGCCCGACATCTTGAATTCCATAAATGAGTTGTTTAATCTAAACTACTCGTGCGAGGAACTTTAGCAGTAGGCCAATGATATGATGGAATAAAAATGAGCACGGCCTATTTTTTTCTGCTTTAAATTGCTTGCCTGTAAAAGCAATAACTAACTGTAAATGGTTTCACGAACCCGGGGCTAGAGCAAGACTACTCAAAAGCGCTTACAAGATGATTTGTATAACATTTTTAAATTAGATGAATAATTCAAGACGCGTATGAATGAATCCCAAGCAGAGGAAGCAAGCACAGTGGTAAATCATTGATTGAATCATTAATATCATCCCCTAACAAACTCGATTAGATTTCTTATCGATACTCAGCTTTCTTCCTATGGCTAGACAAAAATCTGAAATCCTTCTATTTTTTTTTTTGGAAATTCAAATTTGGAACACAAATACCACTTGTTTGAAATAAGCACATGTACATTTTAATCTAGGCTAAGCTTAATAGACATCTGCTAAAAGGCAGGCCTCGTGTCCAACTCATAGCATGAATCCTACCTCTTTCCGTGTCACAAAACACACTCAGTTAAGTCCTTCAACCGTTACACTATCGTGATAGAAGACTGTATGAGGGCAGCTCCTCCAGCCGTGTTATATCTTCAAGTAGGAGCTCCCTTTCCAATTGACGCCGTGTGGCTTTCATCACTGTCTGTAAAACAGAAAACCAGAGAAAGAATTAGCCAATGTAATGGTTAAAGAACTTAATGTAGACATTGAAGAACGGCACAAGCTAGATATATATCTGAGGCCTTCCTTCTCAGTTTCTAAATCATCCTATCCTCCAAAAAGAAGTTCTAGGTTGAAGAGTACATACATTGAAGTCCATATAGGACGCACGCATGGCAAGCCACTGATGGTCCATTAGCTTGAATGTGATGCAATATAGAAGGTCAAATGCTGATTCATTTTCTATCAAGGCAAAAACAGAAACAGAGAGCATGGTTTTAACAGAAAACTTCACTATAAACTCAAAAGTTGAATTCAAAACTTGAAGACTTGGAAAGGAATACTGTCAGTACCTGCGAGGAACTTCAAGAAAGTTGCTCCAACCAGTGTCCTTGGTTTGACTGTACAATTGAAACACACTGTTAACTGATGAAAAGCATCAAATAGCGAACTTAATGTGAATGCTTAGAAAAGAAAATGATAAATGTTTTAAAGTGATGCACATTTACGTGTGAATGGGACTCAAATTCGACGCTCAACAGGCAAAATTATGCAGATGAAAATTATCATATAGAATCCATAAACCAGTTACATAAAACAGAGAATTACAGAGAGTTCATAAGATCTGTCATTCAAGTATTGCTATAAGATGCTGAAAAAAGTTCTAGCACAACCACCACTTTCATCATGGGTACATACCTGCTTCAAGATCAAGCATCTGAATAAGCATGAATGTTATGTTCACCCCGGCTACAGCAAATGGATATTCCCACACAGACCGGTCACCTTCCTGCTTCCAAAGGAGATCCTGGAATGATTTCTGCATTCAGATGTTAAAAAAAAATTAGCATTGGATAGACAAAGACTAAAAGATAAATGAAAGTTATTGAACCAGCCACGCAAGATTTCCCAGCAAGGACAATGGCTATTATTACTGATAATTTTGAAATATATGTTTTGCTATCTTAAAGTTTTACACAGCATTGCTCAGTTCAAATGAAACCCCACCTCCCATCTTTTAGCTTAATTTTTTGCATCTAGAACTAGAATTCTTTTAACTCTTAAATTGAAACAAATTATCATAGCAGGCATCATAGCAGTTCAATTTCAAGTACTTTCAGTTTTGCTATTAGCTAAGTAAAGCAAGACATTGATTGTCAAGCAACACATGATAAGAAAGACCACAGACCGGAAAATTCCTAGCAAAGAATAACAGGTTCTCCAATGATATAAAACCACCACCCCTGCAAGAGAAATCCACATATAATAAGTATTTAACTAATTAACCAGTCCTTTAAAGAAAGAGAAGATGCACAAGGAGCAAGGAGAAATGCAAATACAAGGAAACTAGAGTACCTAAAATCTGTAGACGGATCCTTCCCTTGCCACCCCATTTCCTTCCACTGGTCAGAGATTAAGCTGCGAAGTTCTTCTTTAGGAAAGGCAGCATTCCACAAGGCCCTTAAAGCTTCCTGTGGGAAGGCAGCAATGAATCAGAAACAAGTCTCTCGTTAATCAGGATTGGTGATTATAACTTCACATTACACCTGAAAAGTTAATAGCTTCAGTCAAAACTGGTACCTGGTGCTCAGGTAATGAACTATCATAAGCAATATCAATACGATTCTGCAGCCTCTGCAAACAATCCTCCTGAAAGCATCAATGCCAAGGTTTATTATTTGATCTTTGTTTCCAGTAAATGTGAAAATTCAGAGAAACATTAAGGAATTTTCAAAGAAAACCAATCAATATCATGCACAGAAAAGATACAGAGAAAATAAACTCATACAACAGCTAAAACCATATGGGAGCATGAACATTTCCATGCTTCAATAGGGAGTTTGAATTGCATAAAAAGTGGGCAAATAAACCTTGAAGGAGGATCGAGGTACCCGACATAGTTGACAAGGGTAGAGATCAATAAATTGATCAGATTAGCAAGCATTACCTGAGCAGGGGTTAAATCAAATGATGGACGAGCATCACTCTCTCTTCTCTGTGCACAAACACAGGAAAGTCCTCGACCCAACCATGCTGCTGATCCTGCCACAACCTCAGCTGTAACAAGATAAAACACTCTACTAATGAAAATGTAGTTATAAAACCTTCATCTAGACTGCTAACTGAAGTGAAAAAGAAACAAGGAGAAAGAGACAAGCCAACTACTTCCAACAAACACTAATTTGTGACAACCATGACAAACACAACTAGGCCAGCCATAGCCAAATATAATATGACAGAAAGTGCCAAGAGTTTATTTATGGGAACTTCATCAACCATGAACTTGACTGCCTGATGTACTATTGACTAACTTCTTTACAATAGAGGCATGATTTACTAACAGAATACAGTGGCACGAAACTTATGATAAATTTCGCAGATCTTACAACTTAAATAAGTAAATAGTATGAAATGCAAACAAATTTCAATCCTGAAAGTATTAAAAGTACTCTTAAGGCAGATGAAAAGGGAAAAGCACACCTAATATGCTTTATAGATCGCTTTCTCAACAGTAATAACCAGTTTTCAGTTTGACAGTTTCACGCAAAAGGTTTTGAACACTAGAATAACATCAAGCAATGCAATTATTCCAGTTGATCTAGGTTTGCTAAACCACTTTAAAAATCGGATAAAAGGCCTGATGAGATACTTAGTAATTTAAATCTATAGCGTATTAAGCAAGACAAAAAACCAAGAAAAAATAATCCATAAATACAATCAAATTTTCCAATAATTCAGGAAAGAAAATCGCAGCTAAAGAAATGAGTATACCGATCGACTCACTCACCAAAACAAATTTGAGAATCCAGACACATGAAGGTTGCAAGAGATTTTGTCAACACTCAAATCTCACAACACCTCACAGTTTAAATTTGGAGATCCGAAGAAATTTACTCGAAAAGGAGAAAGAAATAGAAAAAGCAAAAATTAAAAGACATCTTCTAGCTAGATTCAAAGAGGAGGTATGTTCAAAGAGTACAGAGGAGTCCTATAAAATTTCTAAGAATAGACTAGAGGGTAGATATATGAGAGAATCGGACGGTGTTAGATTGTAGAAAAATATATTTATTCAATTTTTATTTAGGGAAAAAGTGAAATACGGAAAGTAAAATAAAAGGGAAAAAAACGGATTTAAATTTAGAGCTTAGTTACCAGAAGTTGAATGGCAGGTATTGCCTCGCTCGAGACCTTGAGAAATCCTCCTGACGGCGACGAATGAACCTCCTCTATCATCCATTTTCACCTCTGCTATTCTATCTCCGTCTCTCTTTTCACATACACTTCGCCATTTTCGTTCTCCTTCCTAAATTTCTTCTCCAGAAACCCTAACAAGCACGTTCTTCACAATTCACAACTGTAATCGACGAGGAAAAAAAAATGGAATCAAACTCTGATTACAAAAAACAAAAGACGCATTTGAATTTTACCTAAACGAATGAAAAAAAAGAGGATGAAAGAGAATCAGAAGCCAAACAGTACCGAAATAAACAGCAAAGCGGTCTCGAATGAACTAGAACGTAAAATGCAGGTAAAATCAGGATGAAACGGGATCGAAACCAGCCAAAACTGAATCAAACAGGATCAAAATGCTGATTTCTTCGTTAAAAGAAAAAGTCGAATTAGGCCGCAAAATTTTTTAAGCCGATAAAGTTTGAGTAAAGTGGAGCTCCGATCACTGGCCAACTAGAATCTTGCAAAAGAAAAATTGGAAAGAATCACGAGAAAAAAATCTAGGGAATCTTTAAACGATATAAGGAAGGAGAAAAAGAAAAAAAAAAAGGAAGCTAGGGTTTCGAGATCTAAAATACGACGGTTTCCATTGGAAACCTGAAGCTTTTTCTCCCCCTTATTTTTCTCACTCTCATTTGCTCTCTGTTTGTTTCCGCTGTGAGAGAGGAGTGGAGGGTGGTGCGATTTTTTAGAGAGAAGAGGAACGAACGGAGATTACGAAAAGGGAGGGGTTTAATTAGGTAACGAACGCCTCCTTTAGTTTTTTTCTACTTAATTTTTTAATTACTTTTTTCTAATCAAAATAATTAATTGATAAATTTTCATTGTTTTTCTTTTTCCTTTTTGCCCACTTTTTAAGGTGAGGTAACGGATCGTGAAATCATGATGGTTATCGGTTGTGTGTGCTTTAAACAGCAAGAAAAATAAATAAATATAAAAATAAAAATAGCCTCTAGCGGGAAGGGAAAGGTATTTCCCTCTTCAGGGGCTTTTTGGGAATTTAATCGACTTATTTTTCTAAACCCATTAATCATTTTTAATTATAGTTGAAGAATTGGATACATAATTTGGTGAAAAAGGGGTGGAAAGGACAAAAATGGGCAAGTGAAAAAGAGAGAAATGTCACATGGGATGTTTTTGGGGCAAAGGCCATGATGGGGGAGGCCCAGCTCCCTTCACAGTAAACATCATTTTGTACTTTGCTTATGAATTATGATAAATACCTCCAAATTAGGGTCATGGTCCACACGCATGGGCTTTGCTCTTCAACAAAAGTTGAACCTCACTTTACGTGGGTCTCAAACTTGTGCATGTAAAAATACTTGCACCTTTTTCCAACTCCGAAGAGGAAAAAAAAATTGAAAAAAAAGGCTAAGCTTTTTATGAAAAAACCCTTTTTCTTTCTTTTATTTGTTGGCAAAAACTTTTTGCTTATGCATTTTAGAAAGTACCATGATAGGAAAATTCATTATAAATGATTTAAATGCTGATACTAATCCCTCGATATCATGTAATTATATTGAGTCTTTGTTAATTCAAAGTCGAGTTGTGTCTGATTCTAAATGAGAAGGAAACTTTTCAATACTTATTTTCTCAGTTTACAATATTTGAATATGAAAATTCCTTTATAAGTAAAATGCATGGATATATAGATTAACAATCATGATAGCTACATTGGAACTTTATTGATTGGAAAAGGAATATAAGAAGGAGATCAATCAGAACAACTAGGCCTTGATAACTCAAATAATTGTGACCTAAAGAGAGGGAAAAGATTTATGGATGGGGGGATCTTTCTATTCATCTTCCACCATCTTAGCCATTACCAATGAATTTAGTAGCTTCAAATGCATGTGATGGATGACTTTTGTGAGGACCAATGTATAAGCACAGGTTACCAAATTGAGTGGAATAAAAAGGGAATAATATGGCAATGGCATCTCTTCTCGGCTTGGCAAAAAGATTTTAAGAGAGTTTTGTTAGGTAAAGCTATCCAAAAGTGTATTATCTTTTCTTTCCAACTAAGCATTATTGCCACCACCACAATGGGGTTAGGCTTATGGCTGGGACAAGAAGCTTGTGGACGAAAACAACATTTGGTCACTATGACCAAATTTTGCTCCATCACACAATAGAGAAGGCCCATTTGGGTTATTGGGAAATTTCATTGTTCTCGAACTCACCCAACATTACTAGTTATGGGATTTTTTTTCTGGTCAATTATGCTCTTCAAGAAAGACAGTTTTGGCTGCATTTTGAAGATAATATTTAACTTTAATTTGGTTGATGTTTAATTTAATTATCGTTTTATAGTTTAAAACTAGTTATAAGTAAAGCCCTGCCAATATACTAGAAGCCAAGGGCTTAAATTAAGGTTGTTCACCAATAAACTAAAGCCAACCAGATTAGATAAATTCAGAAACCTTCTCAAAAAGAAAAAAGTAAGCCTTGATGATTCCATTCCATCAGAGCTGGTGAGCAGCTTCAGTCAAGTCACAACAAGTAAAAAAGTGAGCCAAAGATTCCAATTTCCGAAGAAAAGTTTAATTCATCAAGCGTATACCAAATCAAGTAGTCTAATTAGCAAGGGATATATCTAATAATATAGAATTGTAGAAATCACAATATATCGATATATACATGGAATTGAAAAAAAAGGTTTTAAAAAATCTAATATTATAATTTCTTTTTCTGGTATCCAGGGTTTTGCCATAACTAATCCGAATCCGACTCGCGTTGCGCACCTGATTATGGTGGGTGAGTCTCCCAACAGGGGCAGCTGCGTACACAAGGTCTCGAACCTAAGACCTGCTTAAGCTGGAACAAGCCGCTTACCACTTTATCCAACCCTCATTAGTCTAATATTATACTCCCTCTGTCCCTTTTTATAAGTACCCTTTTAGAAGTTTTTTTTGTCCCAAAATATAAGTCCACTTTCTAAAGCCAATGCATATTTATAAGTTGTTTCCAAAATTAGCCTTGAAAATGGTAGGGTAGTTAAGAAAATGAGTAGGAGGAGAGAGAGTGAGTGGGGGATTGAGTATAGGGGTAAAAATAGAAGATCAATATAAAACTACACAAAATTTTGAACCATAACTAACTTTCTTAATCTTGATGATATAGTTAAAAGGGACTTATAAAAGGAGAGAGAGGGAGTAATTTCTAATTCATATTGTTTTTATCACCAAGCGTAAATCACATTAACATTATTTATTTTTCCCCTTTAAATTCAAGGCGTTTCTCTTTAATTCCGCCATTTGTTGAAACCCTTTGACCTTAAGGATGATATTTATTTGATAAAATAAGTAAAATGAAATAAAACGCCTTGACCTTGGTCTTGTCTCCTTGGCCTGCTTCCATGTCACTCTATAAAATTTAATATAGTATTTTTCAACGGATTTGCAATAACCTTGGGGCTAAAACAATAAATTAAAGAGGATTGGATCTCGCTACTATGATGATTAAAATTGATTTTAACTAGCTAGAAGGATCTTGTTAAGGATTATCCTCGGTTAACAATTTTTAAAGATGGAGTGAGAATTGTAATCTAATTTAGTTATTGGTACTTGGACAATTTCGGTTACAACAATATTCCACCAAGGCCAAGGGGAACGTTGCCCAACAATAAATACATAACCTCATGATTTAGTATAGGATTCAGTCAAATTTGGATATGGCTGTCATGTTATGCCTGCCAACAACTCAAAATTTTATTTATAAATATTCCTCAGCCTGCTCAAATCCAACGTGGAAAACTCACTTTGATCAAGATCTTTGTTGGGATCATAGATAAGATAATCCCCTGTATCTGATAGATATATACATTGCCCATTATTAAGAGAAAAGGTCATAAGATTTTGAGGGGTGCAATGCAATATCTGCATTTTTATATAGTTTGCAAGAAAACAATTTTTATTTAGAATATTATTTAAGATTGGATTTAATACTTTGACTAAAAATAATGGCAAAGGGTGCTCTTAAATTTGTACGTTACATGTTAAAAAAGTGATCCTCAAATGGTAAAACTAGGAAGAGGAAAAAGAGGTACAAATTCACATGGAATGGGGTCTATTTCTTTGAATAGAGCCTGAAACCAAAAGCTTAAAAAACCAAAAGTTATGGAGTATTATAAAAGGTGTTTCACTTTTCAGGTAACATGAAACACATAATCATGGAGGATGGAAAATGGGATGTCTTTGCCGTTTCTTCCAATGAAATTCAAAGATGGGTCTTCAGGTTTTCAAATTTCAATGCTCTGTTCTTCACTAATTTTAAATCCAACTTGATTAATAATGGCCTTAAGATGTTTTGGGTATTGGGCTACACAGTTTCTCTCTGAGCATTGGGCTCATTCCAAAGGCCCTTTAACTAATAGTTCTAACACTCTTGTCTTGTCTCTCTCATCCAGTCTTCAGGAATCAATCTGTTGAAATTATCTTCTCCAAACTTCCCACTCGAAACTCGAAAGATATGCAATCACCATGTCTCCATTTCTCCAAGAATTATTGCCCAGGGTTTCAATTTCACCAACCCAATACTCCAAACTTTACTTCTACCTTGTCTATCACTTCCAAATTCCCTAAACCGAAGAGTGCTACCAGAAGACTCGTAACCCAATGCCAGAACAGGCCTAGCAATGGCCAGAACAGGACAAACCCGAAAGGGAGGGTGACAGTGAAGGGAAATAAAGAGAATATTTGGAGCGTTGATAATGAGAAGGCGAAAGAATCTTCAGAGAGAGAGAAAGAGAGAGGCAAGCGGAGGAGGAGGAAAGGGAAGAGAGTGGTTAGAAGTAGGAAGAACAAGATGGGAAGAGTTTTGGTCTCTGGTGCTATGTTGATGGAAGTTGAAACTGTTCTCCAAACACAGGTAATTTTCTATTAAATTTTTGCTTCTGTGTTATTTATTAGTACAACTTTTGTGTTGAAGTAGAATCAATGATGAGAATTCTTGATAATAAGTTAGAATTAGAATTGAAGAGTGTATTAACTTCTTGGAATTCAATTATGATCTCTGCTGGAAATATGTAGGGTTACAGGATTTGGCTCTACATTGCTGTTAGTTCTTATAGATATAGATGTTATACTTTGCTACACTAGGCTTGTTTAATTAGCTCAATATAGATGGCTTTATTTTATTTAATTGTTTGTTTCTTAGGAACCTGTAATCAAACCATTTTGGAGTACATTTGCAAGTAGTGTGAGTGGGATATGGAAGGGGGTTGGAGCTGTATTTTCGCCCATCACTGCTGAAATGGAGCCAATTGAAATTGGAAGCAGGGACGAAAACCTATACGACTGCTACACACTTACTCGCATTCAGCAAGTTCCATCTCTTGATGGAAAAGCTTCTGAAATCCATAGGAAGATAAATTGGGTGACTCTGAATCCTCATGGTGAATTTCCAGAACATATAGGTGTCAACACTGAGAAGAAAGAAGCAACCTTATCATTGAAAGAAGATGTTTTGCCTAAATTTGAGTCCTTTGACTTGGCAACTAGTGATGTGATGGAAGAAGATGTTATGGACAATGAACCTGGTCTTGTTTTCTTTGAGGTTTGATGGACTATCCTTTCTTCAATGCTTAATTATTACGATTGCAATCATCTTGATTGTTTATAGTAAACCAGGAATGAAATGACAATTCCTTTTCGAATGTATCATGTATTAATACTTTTTCCACGGTAACAGTTAGTGAATTAACCGTTCTTAGTCCATAAGTGTATAAACTGGACTTACAGCATATTTTCATAGGGGATTAGACTAACATCTAGTTTTTCAATTGATTACTAAGATCTGTTACTTGAGGGTCTAACTTGTTAACTCGCAGGATGGATCTTATTCCAGGGGACCCCTTGATATTCCTGTTGGTGATGTTGATGATTCAAAGTATTACCTTTCTCCAACTTTCAAGTTTGAACAAGTAAGTTTTGCATGCCATGTTTGTTCTTATACTAATGATTTGCAACAATCCCAAATCATAGTTAATCTCACTTTCACTTCAGTTTTCCACCTTTCCTGGCAATAAATGGCATGCAACATTAGGGATCCAAGGGTGTCATAAAAAGTTTCTGTCACTTTGAGTAACCAACAGGCTTCTGATATGTATTTGTGGTAAACTGATCAACAGACTTCTTATATTTGCTTGTTTATAATTGAAATCATGTATACATTTATATATTCACTAGATGGTGGCATAGTACTATGCCAAATTTAGGGTGGAAGGCTTAGTTATTTATGAAATATATGAATCCAAGATTTTCCATTATCTGTGTTGAGCCGCTTATGGCTGGAATCATGCACAAAAAGCAAGTATTTTCACCAAAATCAATAAAAAAATAACTAATGAGTACAAATGCACTTCGATGGCATTTTAAATCAGAAATGATGATTATAGGCTGCTGTAGACTCTTTCCAAAGGTCTATATTTCACATTTATCAAGGTGATTGTGTCAAAATTTGATGGTATAATAGTTCTTTACAAGATATTTTGGATAGTTGTGTTGAAACATGGCAGAACTCTGTTCTGGTTGAAGTTGGGCTGGAGGGCAATGTAATTTTTTCAGTTTTTCACTTAAATAATGAAAAAAAGTTATTTTCTTTTGATTAACAGTGTTTGGTCAAAGGTTGCCACAAAAGACTCCGCATAGTTCATACAATAGAGTTTGGTAATGGGGGTTCAGAAGTACAGATAATGAGAGTTGCTGTTTATGAAGAACAGTGGGTGAGTCCTGCACATATTCGTGATGAAAGGTATCCTTCTGTTCAATTCGTTGATCTGTATCTTGTCTACATTTCTTCCATTGTATGTTATGAGTTTTATGATCAGAATGATTTGTGGTATGTCATCCATTAGCTGGATTATTTGTAGTATGACTAGTGAGATTATCAGCATTAAATTACCTTCCTATGATGGCCATGGTGAAACTGATTTAAAGTGTTATGCTATGTGACCAGTGATCTAGATTTTGATTTGAAGCCATTTTCTCAACGGAAAAGAACCAAGCCATCAGAGCTTACAGGACCATGGAAGGTGTTTGAAATTAGCGCCATTCCAATATATGGTGATGAGACAGTAGACGAAGAAAGCAACGGTACCCCTTATGTGTATCTTTGCACAGAAACCTTAAAGAAGAGGAGCTTGCCTGAGAGTTCAGTCTACTTTGGAGAGGAAGAGATGTTAGACATGCAGGATGTTACAGTTCTTTGGTTGCCGGGCGGTGTGACCGGTTACGTTGATGTTAATAAAGATGGGATTCTTACTATTGGAGTAGGATGGTACTCGGAGGAGGGAATCAACCTTGTTATGGAGCGGGATTATGACATTGATGGGAAGCTCAAAGAAGTCAGAATGAAAACTGAAGTAAAGAGGAGGTGGCCTGATCCACTTCCACTGTAAATATATATCTTAGTTTTTCAAGGAAATGCTTTGTAAACATCATAAGTTTCATTTTTAAAGAATAAGGAGTCCAATAAAGCTAACAACTTTGTAATGAGATGATTCACTAGGGTGAAAGCTAAGGCATCAAAGATTGCAGCTTTTTACCAGCACCACTAACAAGCTTCTCACGGATAATGATTCAACTACTCTTGCATATTCAAGGTAGAATCCATATCGAAAGTCAGCATTCTTTTCTCCTCGATAGAAAAAAGCCACCAAGAGGGTTATATATTGAGAATTTGGGAGCACAAACATCAATTACCAGGCCATTTGCAGACACATTTGGATCTAATTAGGTTCTTATTAGCAGGTAAGCGACAAAGGATTTCAGCACATAAATTAGACCAATGGCAACAGTCATTCCTCGCATCTAAGCCTACTTTTCCTACTATACACGTCAGATGTTTTCCTACTATAGACGTCGTCTGATTCAGAAAGAAAAAAGCATCTGATTCAGAAGGAAAAAAGCTTTTTCCTAGCTTTCCTGATAATTTTAGGATATTATTATTAATTATATATATATATTATTATTTTCTAACTTAATATAGGATTAATGTTTTAAAAAATCAACTGTTGGATTTAATACTCTTATTGAATAGATCATGGATGTTGTACCCAAAAAAAGAATCAATGGATCATGGATGTAAAATTTGAAGTCGATCCGATATCTTTATCATATCGATCGGGACTCTAACATTTTTCAATATGTATTTAATGGTGGAAAACATTATGCATCAAACATATAGTTAAATATCTTCAATTAACTTAAAATTTGACATACATGATCTATGTGATAAGAATTTAAGATCTAATAAGACTTATAAAGAATTTCAATGATAATCAAGTTAGTATAAAAGTTTTTTAGCCCTTAGATATCCGGACAAAAAGAATTTGATTTAAATAAATAAAGCAAACAAAAGAATATCGAGGAAAACCTTAAAAAGCAAGAGTTTTTTTTGGTTCAAAATAAAGGCAAAAGAAAGAGTTATTGTGCTAAAGATAAAAAACTTAATGGTAATTCCTATGAAAAAAAAAGAGTTAATTCAGATGATCAATTAAATATTTTTGCGTTCAATTTCAAAGGATAATCAGTAGGGAGAAGTGCATAGAATAAGTTTAGGGAAAAAAAAATCGATGATAACCGGCACAAACAAATCAAGCAGAACAAGTGTATATTAGTCTGTAACTGCACGAACGGCGCGTGGAATCATGAAATGGGTCATGGGGTATAATGATTTATGGACCTTGCCCAATCCAATTGAAACAGAACATACTGCCTACCAAATGGGCTCGAATTGGTGTTTGATTAAGAGTAACATACAAAAGTTATTCAAAGTGTAGAGTAGAGAGAGTAACACTCCAAGAAGAAAAGTTTATATACCATTCTTTAAAGATCCAATTGTTTTTTTATATAAAAGATCCAATTGTTCTAACATATAAAATTATTCATACCTTCAAAAAAATTACTCAGTAGATGGACTGTTACAGAGTAATTACAAAGTAGGTGTACCTATTATGACAGAGATAACAGTTTGAGTCAATATATAAATATAGACCACATGCATTGCATGTCATGAAGTTTGTTGTGCTTATACCCATCCTTTATAAACAATACAAGAGTTTTTTTTAACCTCCAAAAGTGGAAAAAGTTGGTCAACCTCATAGTAATACTGCAAGAAGTTTCAATAGTGGCAAATTTCACATATTAAAATTTGGGGAAAGCAGCTTTTCATTTGCCAATAAAGCCACAACTAACAAATCACACCAGCATGTTTCGGAAAGACTTTAAAAGGAAAAAGGCTTCGCCAAGAAGCAATGGCCATGCGAGTGTAATTGAAACTCTAAAACCTACAAAAAATAGAAGATCATATACCTACCTAATGCCCATAAAGACTTCTATTCCATAGTAAAGAGAAACTTATGGTGTTCCAGCTTCTCCATGTCATGGATATTTAGAAAATTCTAGAAAACCTATTATATTAGAGAAATATGCAAATAGTCTCTCTTGAAAATGGCTAAAAATACAGATTAAAATAAGATGATACTATTATTAATTCAGCCGTCACAACATGAGACCAATGGATTTCGACATATATTTTGTACCAAAGAACAAAGGCACTATTAAAATTCAAACTTACCAAACCTAAAAACAAAGATGGGGTTTTCTACCTTTTTCAAACATTCGACAATTATACACGTTTTTTACAGTTAAAACTTAATTAGCATTTGAACATTTGATTATAAGAGGAGATATAGAAAAAGGATGAGCATGAAGAGAAGATAGAAAAATGAGGGTAACTTACATGATTAAAGACCATGAAACCAAGGTAGACATGGCATCCTACATTATCTGCCTTCTCATAACGCACCACATTTACACCAACTTTTGTAAGAACATAGGCTGAAATCAGCCGAGTAATCCCAGCTCCAATCACTGCTATATTCTTGCCTGTCCTGCTGCATTTCATATTAAGTAGTGAATATCCCTAGGGAACCACAAAGAGATAACAGGAGGAAAGAAATGAAGGGTAATTCTTCTCAATGAATAATTCACGGTTTATGCTTCTTTTAATCATTTTCTTAATATGGTATCAGAGAAATTTTTTCTTGTTTTTCCATTGCATTCTCTAATTTCTGGTATTTCCAGGTTTTCTTTTGTTTTCTTTGAAGCCAAACAGACTTCTTTCTTTGTTTTCTACTTCGATCTTGCTTTGTTTTTCATCTTTCTTTCTCGAGTAAGCTTTAATGGCTAACACAAATCAGAATTCTTCGAATTCTTCTACTTGAAGGCCTGAGGATAATCCTTCCTCGCCTTATTTCATCCATGCGAGTAAGAATCCTTCTCTGGTTCTCGTTACTTGTATATGTGCTTTCTGATTCTAGATACCATCAGTGGCAGAGAGCAATGAAAATGGCGTTTTCAAAGAATAAGCTTAAGTTTGTTGATGGTTCACTGTGGCGCCTTTTATTATACTGATAGACTAATATTTTAGATCATATTTATATAATATTAATGAAAAAAAGAGATAAAGAAATAAATTTGAAGGAATAAATTCCATAAAAAAATCAAATGCTTGAGGGACTAAATCAACTAATAAAAAAGTATTTGATATCATATTTGTAAAATATTAATGAGCAAAACTTAAAAAGAAATATTAAGAAAGATAAAAGAAAAAAAAAGGTGAAGGATTAATAGAGTAGTATTTGAGATCATATTTATAGAATATTAATCAGCAAAAATTTAAAAAATATTAAGAAAGATAAAGAAACAGAGGTACATTCAGCAAAACTTTAAAAAAAATATTAAGAAAGATAAAAGAAATAAAGGTGAATGAAAAAATTGCATAAAATAAAATGTTTAAGGGACTAAATTGCATAGTTCAAAAATGTGTGAGGATTTTTATAAAATAGATAAAGTTGATGGGTTTAATCAAGTCAAATGAAATAGTAAAAGGACTAAATAACATAAGATTTGAGGACCATTCTCTAAATTTCCATTGTTTCCTATCCAACAAAATAAAAAAGAAAAGGGACACTTGTCAACAAAAGGTTGGGAGGGACTTATATTATTGTAAGCTAGCAAATATCCTCTGCGTGCTTTGTTGTGACACTTTATCTTTAATAGACTAATAGTAAAGTATTTTAGACTATATTTAAAAAGTATTAATGAGTAAAAATAAAAATATTTTAAAAATAAAAGAAATAAATTTATAGGGTTAAATCGTATAGAATGAAATGTCTAGAGGTCTAAATCGAAAAAAGAAACATGTTTGAGGGCTTTTTAATAAAAAAAAGCAAAGTTCAAGGACTAAAAGTACATGGGCTTATTTGACGGTTCAGTGTAAGTTCAGGGCCGTTTTGCTCATTAAGGCAAATCAAAACCGAATCGCCACTTTCTACTGCCAACATTCTAGTAATCGGAACAGTATCAATCACAGTGCAAATAAGACAAAGATACTCGAACTTTGAACTTACATAGATATGAGTTAACTTTTGTTTACATGAAAATGACACGATGACAGTATATATATAAATATTAAAGGACTTACATATGAATCTGTTTCGAGAGCATTTCTATAGACAACTTCCTTAACTTACCAATGTTTAAGTTGATCCAGTCGGCTTGTCAATAGGAGCAGAGACAGATCCAAGATTAAGATCTCCAACTCCCTTGGGTGGACCAATGCTACAACGAGCCGTGTTGTGCATTTCAATGGCGTCTTTTATTTTTTGAAACTGGAGATTATTTTCAAAAGATCTAGATTAGTAAAAGACAAGTGATTATGAATTTGATATGGGATAGCATATATAATTTTATCATTGAAACATGAATACTGGACAAGTTTGATAATTAATAGCACGTAATTATTTCAAAACAATTCATTAAAGCGATTAAAGTTTTCAGTTTTCACACACAATTAAACAAACCAAAGCCCCGTCTTAAAATTCTATGAGGATGTTCTAGTTTAGCTATGAAGTTGTGTTAAAAGTTACACCAGACAGACAGGAACCTACATTGAGTGAGGCAAGGCACAATCGAACCAGAAGTTAACCCTAGCTCCATGTTTCCTCAAGGGACTCTGATATAAGGAAATCAGGGTACTTTGAATGTGATTTTTTTTTCCCTGAGCATTTTAAGTGAATGTTTAGAATATAATATCTCAGGTCAGACACCAAGTGCAGGAAAAGGAAAGGCAGAAATAGCTTACCTTAGCAAGTGAACATGAAAATGACTCTAGTTGTCCTTCAGCTCCACGGTAGAAGTGGAAATAAGGAAGCACCTTAACATTCAAACTTTTACACATAGGTTTATTCTCATCAAAATTTACTTTGAGGAATGTAATTTCCGGATGTTCTTCAGCTGTCTTGCAGAGCTGAGTGATAAATACAACAAAGTATCAGGACGACAACTATTACAATTCAGAATAGCTGCTGAGATTAGAAGAAAAGAATAAGAGATCACAAAAGTACTCTCCGAAAATGTATACTAAGTTTTTACTTCTTGTAAATGGAACCTGTCCTTGCCCCATATTCTGCCAAACAGAGAGGTATCCCAAGCACACCGAAGGCAACAATGTCAAGCTATCCATCTTAACAAGGATGTCATATTACAATGGACACCACAATAAGCACAAAAGGAGTATATAGAGTTAAGGCACTCGGTATACTATAAACATACAAATAGATTCTAGCCCCGACAAGTTCTTTGAAATTTTCTCAACCGATATCTTTTACAACCCATCTTACATAGCACACCAACATCCTGACTCCTAATAGGCAAGGACAGTAAATTGGTAATTGTGCTAATTCAGTGATCACTACTTCTTTAGATGTTTCAAATGGTAAGAAAAGATAAAAGAATGAATTTACCTAAAGGATAAGCATATAACTTTTCTTGAGAATAGTTTGGTCAATCATGAATTAATTAAAGATACATGATCCTTTATGATGGAATATTTCAAAACCGAGAACAATTAAAGCAACCTACCTTTGGAAATAATGCTCTGCAGGAAGCACACCAAGTACCATAGAATTCTACAATAACTAATCTATCTCCTGCTTGGCTTAAGGCACTCAAGAATTCTTGTGTAGAGTGTATATCAATCATATTTGGCCCTGCATTCCTTTCCCACCATTTTGGCTGTTCAGTTTTATCAATGGTTGCATGTACCTGAAGGAAAGGAAATCGGTTAATGAAGTACCTGACAAACACTTAAGAATGGGAAATTTTGATTGTTGTGTTATTAAACATAAAGTAATAAATTTCCAGTTTTATTCATCACGGGCAAGTATAAGCAAGTTAGCTGTTAGCACAAAGTCACTATTAAAAGAAAATACACTTTCAAACAAGAATCTTCAGAATTTTTGCATAAAGTAATCAAATTTAGCTAAAAAGGAATCTAAAGCTGGTTAATTTGGACATAAAATTTCCCAAGAACTTCAATAGACGGCTTTATCCAACAATAAAATCATTATCAGCAAAGAAAATGGCACAAAGAAACAATTTTCACAGATGGGTATTCATGAATTCTTCTAATTGAACTAAAAATTCAAAAATCAGAAAGGAGGCAAAACTTGTACCTTGAAAGAAAGGGATTGGTTTCTGGGAGTAAAAGCAAGACTGGCAAGAGCAGCTGAATAAGAAGAAGAAAGAGGATAAGTAATCTTATCCAAATTCTGATTGTTAGGAACAGAATATTGTGGAGAACTCGAGGTGAAGGCGAAGGAGGTGAAAAATGAAGGAGCAGAGAAGCGAAGCGAGTGAATTAATGGTGATGATGATGATAATCGAATACCATCTGCCATCCAGACTCTAGAGACTGAGAGACTGAAACAAGTCGGGTTTTTCAATAAATTAATTATTTATTCTATACATAAAGTTAAAAATTTTGAAGAGCTTCAAATGAAAGGTGTCAACGAGCAACAGGGGAAAGGGAAGGAGATAGTTTGGGAGTCGAAGGAGTTGATCGGAGTAATAATGATTCAGTAATTCGTAGGAAGAAGACGCGCCACGTATGCAACTTCGTTCCTCACTGTTTTTCTTTCCGTTGATCAAACGGTGTCGTTTAATGCGTAGATAAGTAAGAACATACATAAAATTCATGAAATTGAGCAAAGAAATTGTTCACAGTTCACCTGTAAACATGTACTTTCAAATATACATAAGATTTTAAGAATCAAAACAAGCAACAATTAGAAACACATAAGTTTATTAAAAGATCAGTTTCATCAAAGGGAATTCTTATTGCAGATAATTTGCAGACTCAGGCTCTTTGGTTACGCTTCCTTTCAGGAGCTAAAAGAGGCTTGGGAGGCATTTGCAGTGGCTCTGACATATCTTTAAGCATCTGCAGAACTTTGGTCATGGAGGGACGATCCATTGGCTTCAGCTGAATACACCAGAGTGCAATTATGATCATCCTTTGGCCTATATCCTTCTCATCACTTGTCACATCCTTGATTTCAATTTCACCATTTTCTTCTAGTTGATCATAAATCCATGATGGGAAGTAAATTTGGCTCAAATTCTCCACAAATGGATTCAGATTTTTCCTTCTCCCGACCATTTCCATCAACAACATTCCAAAGCTGTAAACATCGGATTTATAAGAAATGCCCCCCACGTTTTTGTACAGCAATTCTGGAGCCATGTATCCAATTGTTCCTCTTGCATGTGTTAGAGAAATAATACTATCATTTCTTGAATACAACTTGGCAAGGCCAAAATCTGAGATTTTGGGACTGTAGTCTTCATCAAGGAGAATGTTGTGAGGCTTAATGTCAAAATGTAGAATCCTCATATGACATCCTCTGTGTAAATACTCAATCCCATGAGCTATGGCTAAAGCAATTTCATACATTCTGCTCCAGCTCAAAGGGCAGGCATCCGTATCTGCTTGAGAGAATAAATACTTGTCAAGAGATCCATTCGGCATGAATTCATATATGAGAGCTTTTTTAGATCGTTCGAAGCAGAATCCGAGAAGTTGGACCACATTAACATGATGGATCATCCCAATTGTTGCCACTTCGTTGATGAAATCTTCCCCATTGCCCTTGGCCTCTCCCAACATCTTTACCGCGACTAGTTGACCATTTGGTAATTTTCCCCTGAATACAGAGCCAAAGCCACCTTCACCCAGTTTTTCCGTGAAGCCTTCGGTCATCTTCTTGACGTCAGAATAAGTGAATCTTTTTGGTTTCAGGTTTTCGTAGCGTAGTAAAAACTCTTCAACTTGTTTATCTATTGATGCTCGTTCCCACCATTTGTAGAGTAGATAGAGGGACATACAGAAGATTCCAATGGTGGATCTTACTATCATGTAATCCTCTTTAAATCATAATCCAAAAGGAAAAAAAAAAAATTCACAAACAGCAATTAGGCAAAGTATTGGAATCTATAAAGATTTACAAAGTAGATTGAATTGTAAGAAAAAATAAATTTGGAACACGGATGAAACAAGTTCTAGGAAAAACTTACTAACAGGTGTTGCTAGCCGTCCTATGCAATCTATAAGAGTAAGACAGATCATGGGGGGTGAGCTATTGATTTGAATCATAGTGAAAAATAAGGAATATATGATGTTTAATTTCAATCAATGGCAGGATGCTTTTTTTGGTCTCTGTTATTTCAAGACGCAAAAATAAGTATGATTTCAATCTTTTTTAGCGATCACTAATAGATAAAGATGATTTGGAGGCATACCCTGTATTGTGCTCCACAAATATTGTCCAAAACCTGAAACAGCGAGAGACTAATCACTATTTGCAATAAATAAGACAACCTTGTTGGGATCTAAATTCGAGAAAATGGAACATGGAAACAATTTGTACTCACAGTGAACATTCGCCAATGGCCATTTGCAGGGATCCTCGAACTCAAGATAAGTTTGACAACTGCAGTTGCTATCGCCACCATAGTTATAAGGATCATAATCATCGCAAGAACAATATCCGCCATTGTAGTCACAAATTTCACACCCATATCGACTCCATGAAAGCTCATATCCCAATGTTAATTTCTTGTAAATATCAGAATATGTGTGATTCCCAATTGTTTGGAACACTGCCGGAGTCATGGAGAGGAAGTTACAAGAGCTCAAGTCCTGGAAGGATGATACATTTAGAATTCCGGAAAATATGTATAGCTGTTTAGTTCGAGGCAAGGACGAGTTAGCTATGCAAGGAGATGCTGATGCATCCAGATATTTGAGAGGATCCATTGGCATCGAACAGTTAAGAAAAATCATGGTATCCTCTGTTTCCAAGGACAAGGAATATGGAGTCCTATCGTAGTGTCCATGCCAAGAACTAAGGTTGTCCCTTGTCCATGAATAACGGGGAAGGGAGGAGCAGTCATTTTTCTTTAGACCAGGATCGACAGCAGCAAGGGTCAATTGATTGTACGAGATGGACTCGACATAAAAGCTACCAGAATCTATTTTCAGCACGGTGCGATTATGCTCGCAAGCAAGTTCATACAAGACATGCCCGCAATGTTCAGGATCAGTTGTTAATCGAAATGGGTATTCTATCGACACATTTCCACAAGAAGAAGAACAAGACAATAGTTTGCTAGAGTTGCAGAGTACTGGAAGGAACAACAAGGATATAATTATGATCAGGAGGTTAGGACCAGAAGGCATGGCCGAAACAAGTCAAGCCAACCGATCGAGTACCCTCAAGTTACCTTGATTGTAGTTTGCAAGAACAGGACAACTAGTACTTCCTAGAATTGCAGATTGGAAGGAAGAACGCTGCGTGCAGGCGTGGCCAAGTCCAACTCCAACTGAAGCTTTGAATTAGTAGTAATTAGTAAATTTGATGATAACATTTAGGAAAAAGTTGTCTTGTAGAATGATTATGATGGTACTAGTAATCAACTTTTTTGCTTCTTGGAGGTGAGTGGGTAGTTTACACATTGACCTAGTTGACTGACTTAAACCAGCAGCCCCATCCATAAGCATTTACTATGGATGACAGCATTGAATTTGAGTATGTCGTTCTGTGTTGCAACTTGTAATGTCCTTTTACAGTTCTTTTCTAAGAAACTGCTAGGCAATGACTTTGAATCAATGAGTTGGGTAAGTGATCAAGTACCAAACAAAAGAGAGAGCGTGGATTGACCGGCAACTCATGCTTGACCCAAACCCTATCTTCTTCCTAGAAAATACTACATGGAAGAGGTTTAATTAAAAGTTGCCTAATTAATTGAGTAAGATGAGCATATACCTCTGCGCAACAAGAAACAATAAAGCCATAATTTTCTTACACAAGGGTCTAGCAGATATTCTTGTTATTGACAGACTCATATTGCTGCTTGGTTCGTCTTCCAAACGATGACTTCAAAAAACGTTATAGGTTTTCACTTGATCTTCTTTCTCTTACTTTTATGCCTTGGAGATGCTGGGAATAATAGTATTTCATGTCCAGTTGCAGCTTGCAGTGAAAATGGCCCTCTCATCCGTTTCCCGTTCTGGCTGAAAGGCCGCCAGCCTGAGAATTGTGGTTACCCAGGATTTGGACTTTCCTGCTCTAACAAGAATGAAACAATGATCGAAATCTCAAACTCAGGGCTGCTTTTAGTAAACCATATAGACTACAATTTCCAGGTTATTTACGTTAGTGACCCTGAGGGATGCATGGCTAGAAGGCTAATAAATGTCACAGGTGACTTTTTCAAGATTCTTCTGTGTGAGAATCTTACATTGCTCAACTGCTCCTCAAGTATTAATGAAGCACCCTATCTATGGCCAATACATTGTCTCAGCACTTCCACTAGCTATGTTTATGCTGCCTATGCTTCAATACCTCCAAGTCCAGTTATTCTCTCTAGTTGTGCTAGAGGCTTCATTGCAAACATTGAAGCATCATATACTTATGACTGTGGTAGCTATTCCTATGATCCCGGACTCCCTGCCGATTTTAGTGATTTTTTTAATTCATTTTCATGGGTTGTACCTGGATGCGATAATTGTGATTTCGAAGGCGGAAAATGCCGATTCAAGAGCAATAGTAGCCGAGAATTGGAATGTGATGAAGGTTTCATTGAAAGCCCCTCCCCTAGTACTCCTACATATGACAGTCAGCCAATATTTGAAGGTACTTTTTCTATCTATTTAGTACAATAAATTAATCCGAATCCAGGCGTTTCCTTGATTAATTTACTCTTTCATAGCTCTCCATGGGGTGGATATGCCAAATTTCATTCCAAATCTTTGTCTGATTACCTTATTTACTTCCTTTGCAGGGAATTCACCAAATACTAACATGAGAGGTAACCCAGTCTTCATTATATCAGCTCTTACATTCTGTTAAACAAATTGTATATATTGAAACTTATATTACTTACGATTTCCATGCAGGCGTACTCATCGGAATCCCTCTTGTACTTCTAATTTTTCCAACGGCCACACTATTAATTCTCTTGTACTTGAGATCCCGAAGAGCAAAAGCAGAGGAGATTCGGAAGCGAATTAACAAGTTCCTAGAAGATCGCAAGTCCCTCACCCCGACAAGATACTCATTTTCAGATCTTCAAAAAATGACAAACGAATTCAAGAAGAAGCTAGGACAAGGAGGCTACGGCAGCGTATTCAAGGGCGAGCTTGAAAACGGAGTAGCGGTAGCTGTGAAACTACTCGACAACTCCAAGGGCGGCAATGGACAAGATTTTACTAACGAAGTCAGCACAATTGGAAGGATTCATCATGTCAATGTGGTCCGATTGTTGGGTTATTGTGCAGATGGGTCGGAACGAGCACTTGTCTACGAGTTCATGCAAAACAGGTCACTTGATAAATTCATTTTTTCAGTGAATAACTCAAAGAGGCCTAAGCTTAGCTGGGGAAAGCTTCAAGATATAGCCATTGGTATAGCCAGGGGAATCGAGTATCTTCATTTAGGATGTGACCAAAGAATCCTTCACTTCGATATCAAACCACAAAACATCTTGTTAGATTCAGACTTTAATCCTAAGATATCAGATTTTGGCTTGGCAAAGCTCTGTCCTAAGAAGGAAAGCGTTGTCCCAATAACGGCTGTCAGAGGAACAATGGGTTACATTGCACCGGAAGTCTACTTCTCCGGGAACATTGGGAACGTTTCATACAAAACAGATGTTTATAGCTTCGGGATGCTGTTGTTTGAAATGGTCGGAGGCAGAAAAAACAAGGACCCAACCGTGGAAAACACAAGCCAAGTCTACTTCCCTCAATGGGTTCACAATCGGCTGGCGGATGGGGAAGATTTGGGAATTAAAGAGGAAAAAGAAGGAGATGCTGAAATTGCAAAGAAGCTATCAGTTGTGGCTCTCTGGTGCGTACAATGGGATCCGACCAATCGTCCTTCCATCAGCGCTGTAATTCAGATGTTGGAAGCAAGAACTGGCAGCTTGCCCTTGCCACCGGATCCTTTTGCTTCCCTCGGCCCGGACCCGGAAGAAAGTGACATGAATGTCCAATAAGCAGGGGAATCTTATGGGCTATATTTTGGGCCAGAAAACTAGTAATGGACCTTTCTTTATAGTTTCAATTTTGGGCCAGGCATCATCAGCACTGAGCCCAGATCAATTGTAAGCGGCTACTTTCATATTTTAGTATAACAAACAAAAATTATAAATAGTATTTTGTGTAATATTATAGTAATATTCTGTAACCTATGGTTATTTGTATCTTATGGTATATATAGTATTCTAATACTTACATTACATTATTAAATAAATTTTAAGTGTTTTCAATTCAAATCGAAGAGCATTACAAAATTTTTGAGAGGAGATATAATAAGAGTGAAGTTATTATTATATTATATATAATTATTAGTATTATTATTTCAGATTTCAGAATATAAAAGGAAAATGTTGATGGCATAGTTGGTAAAGATGGTTCAGTTTTACCTATAGGGAAGGAACATTCTCTTCAATAATGAAACTAAAAAAAACCATTTATGAAACAAGAATTGATTATTGAAACCAGAAATATATGGACAGGTTGTGTGTGAGAGACATAAGGGGGACCTACCAAATATCTGATGCCTCACTCTACCATCATGAAAATTGGAAGACTTTAGAAATTGATTGAAAGGCCATGATTGTTGCATGGAATTCAGCATATAATACTGCCTTTAGCTACTTCTCTCCTATTGCTTCAATTTGTAATCTTTTTGCTACCATTGCTTATTACACTTTTCAATCTTCAATTTTGAAATCATGGACATGTCGGTTCCCTTACTAACCTTTTCCCTTTTTCTCCTTCCTTCAAATCTATACTATACATTTGGCTGATTATTGAATGAATAATTAATTAAATAAGTGCTGTTTGGTACTAGTACTATGGTTTTCTAATTCACAAAGTCAAGAATGATAGTATTATATTATTTCCCATTTATTAGAACAACTAGATACTAATTTCATGCTTAATTTAAAATTTTCTTATAAATAGCTTTAAAAAAAAAAAACGAAAAAGAAAAAAACTTTGTCAATTCAAAACACTATCAACTCTCCAGAGGGTCCAGACCTCAGAGTAGTAATGAGTAATGACCTGTTAATGTGTCTCCTCCTCGTCATTTTCATGGGTCTCATCTCATTTTAATGTTGCTATCAAAACTGCTATGCTGGATATTATAGGTGGTTTTCTCTTTAATTCTGTTTCTGTTTCTATCTAAATTATATGTGAATTAGCATATTATGACAAGTTTTATCTTTCAACTTTCAACTTTATTGGTAATTATATAGCCACTAATTAATCTAGAATCTGCCTTAGATTATAGAATTGCATCAATTTGTAAAAAACTTTAATTAATTATAAGGCATTGCATATTTGCAATTTGCAAAGTCATATTCATAATTCATCATATATATTCTGATATATATCTGACAGATAGAGAGATGACAAATTTTGCAATGATTATCAGACACATATGCATTCACCATCTACAGTTTGCTTCTCTTTAGCAGTAGTAGTTTCTGATCAGAGAGAAGGGTATTGCTGATTTTGGGCCAATTTGAAGGATCTCAATCTTATAATTTGTCTGATTCTAAACCATTTTGGCTTCATTTCTACAATATTTCTACTCACATGTTCTTGTGAACCAGATGTTCTTGAAATAGTAGAATTCAAGGGATATTGGACACATAATTTATCAGCGCAGCAAACTTTTATATTTGTTCTTACACAGCCTATAGAATAAATGTTACTCCATATTACACTGCAGGCAACCAGAATTGTCGGAGCTTCATATTTAGACAGAACACATATATCTCATAGTGAACAGAGATATATAGTTTCTGCAAATTATGTCTTGACAACTTTTGCTTGTTTTCAAAATGCTTTAGTAAGAGTTCACATCCCATATACTATATATTGATCAAAAATGGAAAAGTTATGAATAAGAAATGTGTGCTAATTTGTTTCAGAGAAATGCACTAGTTCCCTGCAGCACAAGTTAAGGAGAGTTGGATTTAGGCCGTGGGGGGATTAATCTAATAATTTCTTGCACATAAGAAATTAATGATGATGTATATATATCATCATAAAAATGAATTTGAAAAGGAAATTGGTTGAAAACCTACAGTTGCAGTTATCATCTGGCTAAACATTACTTTCAATTGAAATGAGTTTCCCAGAATGCGTCATATATATGAATAAATTATAGTAGTAGTTAACAAAATTTAGGTTCTAATCAGATTTTCAACAACTTGGGAGTTTAAAGATGGATGTTTCAAATTGTTGCTTGAGAAACAAGAAAATTAATTTTGTTTTTCTTATATCACCAACAAAACAAATAATATTAGTTCCACTACCACTCTGCCACAGTCTGCGCCACTTGGAACAACACAACCACTGTGAAACAGCCCACAAACCAGACTTTTGCAGAATACATTTTCATTTCAAACTATTATAGTAATTTGCAGAAAATATTCTACCCAGCGCAAGACATTAATCCTCAACCAATATAGTCCATAAATTGCTATACGTTGTCGTTTTTTGGTTCAAATTTGTTTCACAGTTTCTGAAGCATGATATGACTAAGCAACATGTGGGTATATTGCCTGCACTGCTCAAATTTTAGAAAGATCCTTTTTCCTCCACATATCACTTGACTTTTTTCACAGAAAAATCTTTTTCGAAACTTAAAGGAAAGGGAAAAAGATAAAAAGGATAAGTAGTGCATATCTTAACATCTTTTGTTTCAATTTTCCAAATTCGCAGGCTGACCCCTTTTTCTTAATCTGTTTCCCATATCCTCCTAGGAGAAAAAAAGGGAACAGAAAAAGATATGTTTTGAACCGACCAAACTGCAACAGCCGCATTAATATTCTCCATCAAAACTATATATATATCACCTCTTACATTATTAAAGTATTACTCCTGTTTTCCTTCTTTTCTACCAGCATTTTAGACGTTTCGGGTATTAATCATAAAACAAATTGATTAATCATATATAACATTATAAATCTGAACTTTATTAGGATATTAAAAAGTTTTATCTTAATCATGTTGCCTTAAAATAAAAGTGAACAGAGTTAGGATGATTATTAATATTTGGTTAAGATTATTCCTGGGAACTACTATGAACCAAGTACACATTGCATGATTCAATCTGTAATCATCATCATCAGAATTCAGAAGCTCCTTTTTTTAGGAATATATAGAGAGTTACCGCAATTGGTTGCTGCTTCCATCCTTCCATTCATCCTCTAGGGGCAGTTTGGTTCACAAATAGTTATCCATCATATTTACCATGAAGCAAACATGTGTGCAGACTGGATGGCAAGTAATTTCCACAACCTGGACTTGGGATTACATATTTTTGATACTCCGCCTCAGGGTCTCTCTTCCCTATTTGCAGCGGATGCCATGGAAGTATAGCTTGGCCTAGAGCCATTCACTAGTTTTTATTTGTAATTTTCTTGTTTCTATCCATCATATATAAAAAAAAAAACTGAAAAGCTAAGCAAGCAATCCGCAGTGAGATTTTTGGTCCTTTTTGTGGCTAATGATGAGGTGATAAATTACTTGATGAAAACCCTTTTTCTAACACTAGGCTAGAGGGGTCAAAAAATTGCATATTGTTAGTGCAAAGGGCAGTTAGAACTTTTTAGAGAAGATCTTTCACAAATATATAAATCTAGTTAAGGTTTACATTAGAGATTGCTTTTCTTAAAGTAGTTGTGTGATGTATATATGGGGAAGTAGTTGTTGTTGAGAGAAAGAAAATGTTTGAAGGTAAATAGTTGTTGTTGGTGTTGTGGAGGGAGTTGGGAGGGTCTTTTCATGGTAGAATTAGAAAATGAAAAGAAAGAGAGATGACTGTGGATGAAGTAACAGCTGAGATCAAAGAATGAGTGGAAAAGGAAAAAGAAATTATGGAAAATGAAAAAATGTGGGGGTGGGAGTGATCATCATAGTTTAATTTCTCTCTTTCTCTTTTGGCAGAGAGGGAAAGGGTGGTCCGAGTGGACATTTTATGCCCTGTAATATTGTGTGTGTATATTGGAATTTGATTTGGCAGGATTTGAAAGGCTTCTTTCGTTTTCCATCTTTCAAACTGCATTTTGGCCATTTTCCCTTTATTTTTTACATGGATTGGATGGAAGTTTTTTGGTATATACCCCACCATTCCCACACTCATTGCCTCCATGACTTATATTAGGTCTAATTCTCTCCCCTTTCCCCTTGAATTGAATTCTTTCTGCTTTTCAAGCCAGCCAAGCTTCTTGTTTTTATCGCTTTGTTTCCTTTCTTTTTCCCTTGCCTCTAATTAGTATAGCAACCACAATATTTAGCCTTGTCAAACCTTGCTTAAACATATGACTAAATCATAGTTTTGAGTGATTAGGACAAATCAAGGCACAACCATATCACTAATTATTGTTAACTTCATTATAATTTATCTAATTAAGAAGATCATACATGGTACATAGCTAAAAAAAACATAGGAACACAACTAATTGCAAACTCTTTAAGAAAACAACCTTGAGAAATTACTACAATATGAGATAAAACTGTCGGTTTAATGGTTGGAATTTATATGGTTTTCTCTAAGATAAGTACTTCAATTTTTTTTTCTTCTTTTAGCACGAGCATAAAATTTTTAGTGCATGATAGTGTCAATTGTCAAACAATATTTATAGTGGCTGGTCGGAGAGGAACAAAATTAAGTGCAATTCCTAACCCTATATATCTATAAGGTACGAATGTGCTATAAAGAGTGGAGACAGAAATATATATTCCTTTCTTATTTGCACTATTTGCGAAGACAAACATTTCCCCAGTCCATTTCTTGCCCCTTTTGTACTCTCTTAGTTTGATTGATAAAAAAAAGAAATGTTACTACATATACAAAATAAATAGAAATGATACCTATTTTATACAATTTGTGAAGCCATGTGATCTAAATCTAATTACAATTCCAAACTTAGCTTACTTGACTACTATATACTCTACGTACATATCAAATTGAACCTATGAGTTTTACATCCTTTTCACATCCATATCAATTAATTTATCAAATCAAATAAATTAAAGTTACTTCTAAATTAAATCTAATGGCTACAAACAAATAAGATAGTGTGAAACTATATCAATTAATTAACTCGTTAGTCATTATCGATGGCGTGATTTGCGTGTTATAATAAAATTAAGAAAATGTTTGATCAATAAATATCTTCAGATTAAATCCAAGAGAAAAAAAAAATGGGAAAATGAACATCTTGTGAAACATGATGTTGTGAAACTATTAGGATACTTTTAATTAATTTTTAATTTGCTGAAATTTTCAACTTGTTAAGTGCTTCGACTATATATAATGATTACTACTATATATATTATAGTTTATAACATCTAGATTATAGTAAAATTTGTTGAAAAATATCTCATAAAGTAAACCATGCTTGGTGTAATTGTAGGATATACGCTCAACAACATACATATTCAATACGCAATTAGATTATCACACACAAGGAAGAACTCTAGGGAGTAAAAATAAATCAATTTTATACCTGGTGAAAACAATTGATCATATATATATATATATATATTGATCCTTATTGAACATAAAGATGAGATTTTTTTTTAAAGGAAAAAAAAAAAGGAAAAGAAAAGAATACATGATAGTCAAAAATAGAAATGATATATGTCCCTTGAACCTCTGATATTATTCATCAACAAACTATTTATCGATATAGTAAGTAATAATAATAATCTGTCCCTATAGCTTTATTTTCTTTTCTAGGACACCGCATATATCCGCTTAATAATTTGTTATTACTGTGCATTAGAGAGAGAAAGCAGAAAGCAGCTGTTGCTGTGGAAGTCTGCTGCACGCTCTCAACAAAGATGAGAAGGAATCATTTTCTTCAGAAACGAAGAAAAAACATTCCAATTTTATCTAGCGTTTACTAGTTGACCACACACTTCGTCTTTCTCGTGGATGTGTACTGTGCGACACAAATTCAAGTCTGTTCGGCAATATAGGAATTAGGAACCCTACCAAAAACTTGCAGGCAAACACGGAATAAGAAGATCGATCAGTGGGATATATAGGGCTTAACTTTTTTTTTTCTTTAATCTTAGGGTGTTTTGGAAGGAATTATGGAAGGAGAACGAGGAGTGGGCAATTATGAGCTACAAGTTTCCTTCTCATCAACTCCGCAAGCCATCCATGAAATGGGGTTCGTACAATTTGATCAAGAAAACCAGGCGGCCGTTATGAGTTTCTTGGCTCCCGCCGCCGCCGCCGCACAGCCGCCTTCTCATCAAATATCTCAGCCTCTCAATACTTCTAGCATTAGTAACACCACCAATTCCACCGCCATGGGGTTTAGTCATAACGACCAGGTAGTTGAAAATTAGGTTTTAACAAAACACAACAGGAATGTTTAAGAGACAACCTTCGTATAGTATTTATATTTATAGATATGTGCTTTTGTCTAGTACCTTTTCATGCTTCTTTATGATTTTCTAATTGGTATTTTTGTTCTTTCTATATTTGATGTTTAGGTAGGGACCTTAGATCCGAAAGCTGTAAACGACGAGAACTGTGCCAGTAACGCCAACGATGGAAATAATTCATGGTATTTAATTTTTATATGATCTCTTATTAGATTCAGTTTCTCTTTAATTTCTTATTTATGGGTCATATTCATCTTCTGAAGCTCAAACGCACTGAAAGAGACTCCCACCTTAATATTATTCATGCATTTATATAAAGTTCATGGTCATATATAAAACCTAGCTAGACGTGCATAAAATCTTTCCAGAATCTAAGGAGAAATCTCATTAGATATGGACTGGAGGATTGCTAATGGAATCCTTTTGTGTCCACCATGTCTGCAAATTATTTATAGTTTTCAAAATTTCTCTTTCTCTTTAAGTGGGGGGCATCAAGGAAGAAAAAAGGAAGTAGTGTACTTGATATGTGAGAAAGTCTTGATATGCATGGATCGATATCAGAAGAATCCACACGCATGTCCAATATCAATATATACATCTTACTTTTTCTTCTTCCATTTATATATAACTGGTTGATCTCTTACACAAAAAAATTAGAAGCTGGTTGAGAAACTTAATTAGGGATATATATAATTAATTTTGGGCAGGTGGAGGAGCTCGGCCTCAGACAAGAACAAAGTGAAGGTTAGGAGAAAGCTTAGAGAACCCAGGTTCTGTTTCCAAACGAGAAGTGATGTGGATGTTCTTGACGATGGTTACAAGTGGAGAAAATATGGGCAGAAGGTTGTCAAAAACAGCCTTCATCCAAGGTACTAATTTTATTTCTATGCCTTTAAATTTCTTTTCTTGTCACTCTGCATGCAGGTAAACCTTACTTTATCACATTACCCTATTAAAGTTTTCCCCCAATTGATGAATTAATTATTATCCCAATTCTAAGCAAGATTAATTAGATCAATTATTAATCTAGGTTAACACATATATTTCAAATCAATATATGAAACTTATAAGTTTTTTTTTTTTTGAGAGAAACTTATAAGTTTTTAGTTCCATATTGATTTGAGTATTTTCCAGTCAAAGATTTCTTTCAAAACTTTTTAGAACATCAGAATGTTTACAGTTTACAGGCTCTTTCAGATCGAATTAGTAGTATAATTCTTTTTGTAGAAAAAGAAAGAAGGGTAGCCATGGTTAATTTGTATGTTTATGCTTGTACATATTTGGTGGGGGTCTCTAAAGTTTGGTTCACCTGCTGCAAGTGCGGGCTACATAGTAGCTTCGTTTCTGGGTTTCCAAACAAATTAATTCAAAAGGGAAATGATGATTTCCAACAATTGAAAAAACACGTTTATGTATAAGCAGATTCATATGAAAGAGGTGCAGGTGGAATGGTGATGGAGGAATTGGAATTTATCAGAACACTGTTAATAAA
Source organism: Corchorus capsularis (assembly GCA_001974805.1). Lineage (NCBI taxonomy): Eukaryota > Viridiplantae > Streptophyta > Magnoliopsida > Malvales > Malvaceae > Corchorus > Corchorus capsularis. The sequence continues at coordinate 37,307 of AWWV01011987.1, read as the reverse complement.
GGATAGTGATTGCAAATTTGCAATATTAAAAGAGTGGATCAAGATATATATCTTTGTTTGATCCAAAATTAATGTTGTGTTTCCCCTAAAGTGACTTGGGATATATATATTAAATGATGACTTTTAACTGAAATGTGCTGCTTAATATATATCTCATAACTTTATCAAACAATGGAATGAAGATTGAAGAGGAAAGCTTTTACTGGGTATATCTTAGAACAAATTAAACTATATAAATATGAACAAATTCATAGCAGTCTGAATAATTCTTCTCAAAGTATATAGAAGTTATAGAAAGTTAATGAACTCAAATATCTGACCATGATCTTAATTATAAAGATGCAAAAAGTGTCACTAGGGCAAGAATGTGGAGATATATCTTTACTTGACCAGTCTTGAACTATTACAAGCAACAAACTAAGCAACTTGAATTTTACTCTATATCCATATCTTACCTATGGTTTTCTGTTGGGTTAATTTGGCAGAAGTTACTATCGATGTACCCACAACAACTGCAGAGTGAAGAAGAGAGTGGAACGGCTGTCTGAGGATTGTAGAATGGTAATAACAACTTATGAAGGTAGACACAATCACTCTCCCTGTGATGACTCTAATTCATCCGAGCATGAATGCTTTACATCTTTCTAAATAGATTCAGGGGAAAACCAAAACATTGATGTAATATATATAATGTATTATGTTTTTGGCATCTTTATCCAAATAGTTATATTTGAAGGCTTCCTTTATGTTTATTATATCTTCTAAATGATCATCAATCCACTTGGAGACTCCCTTAGGTATGATATTTTAACTAGTCACATACTAGTGCATATATCTTACACACTAATTAATGTATAATATATCGATTGTTCTTGGTATATAAAGATGGCTAAAGCTATAAAATGTGTGAAGGACAAAAATATAAATACTGCATATATTTTTCATAAGAGATCACACCATTGCTAATAGTCACTTCAATTAGAGACTAAACAACTCTTATGCCCTATATATCAGACTACAACACTCAATCTGTTATAGATAATTTTCACACAAATATTCCCAACTCTTCCCAACCATCTTGCTTTGGTTCAGAGAATGTGACAGAAACATATGAAGAAGATCTAGGAAATCTCATTACCTTCTTGATAGCAGCCCTCTGAGTTTTCGGCTGGACATCACCACGCCAAATAATGCTCATTTTCTCCAGGACATGTCCATTCTTCAGAAAAAACCTGATGATCTCAAGCCCTTCGTCGTCAAGGTCAATTAGCTTTACCTTCTTGAGATGACATGTCAAACATGCAATAGCCTCGTTTGGTATCTCCGATATATATTGGCATTTAGTCGGTTCAGGAAACAACTAAAGGTAGCAACATTTGTAAATATAATAAATCGAATAATAGAATCATATTAAGAACAATGCTAAAAGAAAAGAACAAAAAAGTTTGTGAACATAAAAAGAAGAAAGCAGAAAGTTTGAAAAGTAGTAAGAAAGACGTGATGTGTGTATATTTAACCAGATCCAGACCAAATTTTAGTCAATACTTCCCTCTAGGGCCATGTATGAAGTTCAGGGGTTAGCATAAACCAACTTCTAGAGACTGCCTACCGATTCAACCAAATTTCAGCCATAGTTATCCAAAGCATTTTATGGCCATCTCTTTATTTCTTGTAACAATCAAATGCAGCAAGCAATCCTAGTCATCTATTTAATGCTTCATAAGTGTGTCGACTGTCCATTTTCAAAGGTTCTTGTTTTTTTGAGATATAGAAACAGGCTCGCATTAATTATTAGTCCAGTCTGAGTTCAGAGATCAAGTATTACCTCTTCATCGACAAGTACTGAAAGAAACTGTAGGTTGGGAGCACACTTCAACAAGTAGATCAGCGACTCTATGTAGCATTTGTCCATAAAAATGGACAACGTTAGCGTCTTCAAATTATAAAATGTTGTGAAGCACTCTGGTTTAGCAACTGCAGGGTAGATATACTGTGCAGGAGAGAAAATGAGGAGTTAATTGTTTTAGTTAATTATATAGAAATAGAGATCTTAAATTATTAAATAGTAACACATTCCAAATAACTGATAATCCTAGTGTAAATTCTAACTTGATAGCACATATTCTTTTGTCTATTGAGAATTTAGATTTGTTCTTCAAAACACCAGTAATCTAGCTAACTGATACATGCATTTCTAAAGGAATGAAAACTGAAAAGAACATCAACCCATACCTCCAAAATGCACATTTGAAGTTTCAATACCTCTACATGACAAAGCTCTCTTAGAATCTTGAAGATATAATTAACCAACTCTTCATTTAGTACCACATCATCCGATTCAATCCTTTTCCCCCAGAATGCAAAAATGGAGGCTACTTTCAGAAAAGAAGGGTTTTTGCCCCAAGAGAGATGCTGAGGAAGTACACCCGACAAAGCAAATTGCACAAGACTCGCACTAGCAATTTTGAGCTCACACTTCCTTAAACCTTGATCAAGCGGCTCCACCCAATCAGCATTATCAATGACCAACTTCTTTAAATTACTTAAAGAAATATCAAGAACCTTGAAATCTTGAAACAGACATCCTTCCAAACTCAAGTCTTCAAGCAGAGGACAGCTTGAAATAAAATTATGAAACAAAATCTGATCCAACAGTTGAGCGTTCCGTAGTTTAAGGGACTTTAATCGGGAAAAACCCACGTGGCTAGGAATTTTAACAACGCTATGTTGCAAATCTAACCCTAATACCTCCAATGAATCAGAAACAAGAAGATAGCGTGGCAAGGTAAAGGGTTTATTAGTATGAGAATTGACCTTTAAATGAAGTTCGCGCAGATGTTTCTGGGTCAGGATATTGATCCATCTGTATATTGAATGATCATCGTCATTATTCAAGCAAGAGAGTCGAAAGCTTTGGATGCTAACAGATTTATCGTGGGCCATTAAGACCCAGTTGATCAAATCCTTGAATTTCTCATATTTACGTAATGGGTCTAACCAATCGGCTTCGCAATCAAAGTTTAAATGAGGCATCGAAGTCCACATATACCTCCATTTTTCTGCCACAGCGCTTGCTCTGATCACGTCTATGGTTTCCAAAAATGAGAAAATGTGATGAAATACAGGCTCTGGCAAGTCACTGAACTTGTTGCCGTTATCCATGGCGACAGCATCAACATCATCGTCGGATAGTTTAGGGCGTTGGGTAATTGGTTCCATGGGGAATTATTTGGGGATGGGTTTAGAAGATCAATCGAGGTGAAAAGAATACCATTTCAGGGTGTTTGGTGAAATTATGGGTTTGGGAATTGAGGATTACAAAAGGAATTAGGAGAAAATGGTTTGGTTTTGGCGGCAAAACAGAGTGCGATTCCCTCCCATTTCTGTCAATTTGGGTGCGATAAACAGAGCTTAAAGAATAGAGTCCATCGACCAATACATGTGTTAGGACTTGGGCTTTCTATTCGGCAAAACAACGATTCCTGGCCCAAAATTTGTGTCTCGTTTGACTTAACCGAGCCCATCATTATTCAGTTAAGGCCATTTTTAAACCAAAGGTCATCTGAGAGAGGAGCTATATATTATAGGTAGAACAAGCAACGATGAGAAATTGCTGATGAGTGGCCAAAATGCAAAATTTAAGAGCTATATGCAAGAAAAAACCTTCAAGACCTTGCTTTTGACGATGATGACAATAACCCCTTTGGAACGCGGTCCTTTTCCGGCAAACCATTTGTGGGAACGCGAAACATTTCAGCGATGGGGCGGCCCTTCTCGTTAAGTACGGTGGAGATTAGAGCTGTTCATGGGCCAGGCCCCCGTCCAAGCCCGTAATCTCGCCCGATATTTGGGAGGGTTTGAATATAAATATGAAACCCGTTGGACGGGTTTGGGAAAAATTTTAAGCCCGTTTTAAAAATGGGCCGGGCTTGGTTTTGAGTGTTAAGACCCAAGCCCGACCCGTTTAAATAATAATAATATAAATTTTATATTACATTAGATTAATTAAATGAAATTATTAGATATGTTAAATGTATTATTTATTAAAAATTTACTATTAATGTTAATTAATTAAGTTTTGATTATTAAAATATATATTAATTCATAAATATATAAATATATAAATTAATAAAAAAATTAATTAATATATTTGGTTTTTATGTCGAAATTGAGGACAAATTAATCATATTTGAATAAGTTGGAAAATCTGATAAGCCCTTATATTTCTAAGAAATGTTAGAAAAAAGAACCATAAAAGATATAAAATTGAATATAATGTGCACTCAAATAAAAGCATACCAATATCTTAATTACATTGCTAACCAAGAGCTATTTGGAAAAAATTCCATATCACAAAATTCTTCACTAGAAAGATTGTCAAAGAAAGAATGGTACTTACCAGTTGCTAACGAGTAAAACTGAAACAAGTCAGTTTTGGTCCTCAAGATTGGAAGAAAAATTTTGTTCCCAGTTCCACTAACAATAACCCTTTGAGAGAAAGATGCACCATCACTTATGAACAAGGCTTCCTTTCCTAAACTCTGCATCGGTACACATGGATTCCATTTCCTTTTCAGGTCCAACTTAAAAATATATGGACGATGACGATCCCCTCTGATGAAAACGACCAAGAGTTGTCCATTGTGTTCCACTAGTGCTGTTGGATTGGCTGAAAACTCGCGTCGTGATGGTATAACCTTGTCGTGGACAATCCAACTACGTTCGATGTCTCGTATATCAAATACTGCTAATTTTCTCCCTTTACCCAAATAATAATATAATCCTTGGTATAGAATCGGATGGGAAATGGGTTCAAAATAACCACGAAAGTGATGCGCCTTCCCACAAGTTTCTCCTAGTTTATGGACACCTATGGAATCACGTTCAATGGTAACAACCAAGCAATCCGGCTGGGAAGGTGGACAAGTGAACAACATGCATAATGAAGAGTAAGATATAGTGGGAAGTTGTATTATCTCTTGAGTTAAGGGATTGAAGAGAAATGGGGTGTGCCTATACATAGACATATTTATATTTACTCGATCCATTAGCGACCAGCCATACTTTGAGAAGTAGATTGTTTTACGACCATCTCTTACTTGTGGTGGAAAGTGCATGTCCCAAGTATATTTATACAAGGGATGCCAAACTCTGTAATTATGATCATCCATGATTTGGAACAACAATGGGAATGAAGAATCTGCGTAAGGGAGTGGGGAAGGAGGCTGGCGCGGAGGAGAAACGGTGATCGATCGCCATGTTTTGCAGACAGCATGAAATCTCTGAATATCAACAGCAAACATCAGCTTCATCTTTGACAATATCAATTCTAAAAGCTCCGGTGGAAGCCCTCTGCCCCATAGATCCTCCTTAATTACCTCTTCCTCGATTTCTTGATGCTCGTAAATTTCAGACATTCCCGAACAAGCAAACTGGAAAATATATATGCAAGAATGAATTTGATCACAAAAAACTATCAAACGATCTTCTCTTGATTTTTTTTTTATAGGAGAAGCTATCTAATAAGTATTCTAGTAATTGAGAGTTGTTAATTAGCTAGGGATTATGGTATAAAAAAAAATTAGCTAAGGGTTAAGCCAGATCGAATAACCTTTAATCATCGCTAACTAAGAGTGATAATATTTTTATATAGTATTAGAAAATAGATGGAAATGAAAATACTAAAAAAGTAGCTTATGAAAAGACAATAAGGGTTGATGATAACTTACGGATCACAAGAATCGCTTGTTGAAATCGTCAATCTCTCTCTTTCTCTCGCAACACGTTGTATTTTATATGTAGCTTAGCAGGGCAGCCAATATTGATTGATACTAATATAGATGGATAATAAATAAATAAATAAATCCTACTCAAGAAGGGTTTATAGAATAACCTTTAATCATCGCTAACTAAGACTGATAATATTTTTGAACTCCCCCCAAAAAAAAGTGATAATAATTTTTTTTGGGTGATTAGTGATAATATTTTATATAGTATTAGAAAAGAGATGGAAATCAAAATACTAGTTAGTATATTTTTAATTTTATACTAAAAAAGTAGCTTATGAAAAGACAATAAGGGTTGATGATAACTTACGGATCACAAGAATCGCTATAAAATACCTGCATATCCATATCTATATCTATTGTTCTTCAAATAAAGATGGCAATAGCTATAAAATACGAAGGACAATAATATAAATATTGCATATTCATAAAATATATATATCCAAGACCATTGCTAAATTCCATAAGATAAAGAAATAGCCACTTCCATAGGAAACTATACTGTAAATTACGCCCTAAATCAGACCACAACACTCAATCTGTTATAGATAGTTTTCACTTAAATATTCCCAACTCCTTCCAACCAGATTGCCTTGGCTCAGAGAATGTGACAGTGACACATGAAGAAGACCGAGGAAATCTCATTACCTCTTGGATAGTCTCTCTCTTAGATTCCTGCTCCAGATGTTTAAGCCAAATAATGCTCATTTCCTCCAGGACATGTCCATTCTTCAGAAAAAACCTGATCAGCTCAAGCTCATCGTTGTTACATCCAATGTCAATTAGCTTTACCCTCTTGAGATGACATGTCAAACATTCAATAGCCTCGTCTGGTATCTCCAATATAGAACCGCGTGCAGACTGTTCAACATGCAAGTAAAGGTTGGACATTTGTAAATTAATAATACGAGTAATAAATCGAATCGGATTAGGAACAGTGGTGAGCTTTTATGGACATGAAAGAATGGAAGCAGCAAGTTTGAAAAGTAGTAAGAAGTGATGTGCATATATAATTTGATCTATAGACCAACTTTTTATAGTTAACCCCTTCCCTATGGACCACAGAAGCCCGTTCAAGGGTTAGCATGAACCAACCTCTAGCTAGAAACTGCTTGATTGGTTCAGGAAAAATCCACCCACATTTGGATGAAATTTACTCAAAGAAATATACATGATCATGTTGTTATCCATTGCATATTATGGCCATCTCTTTACTTTTTGCAACAATTAAATGCAGCAGACAATGTTAGTCATATCTTTCATGCTTCATAACGGTGTCAACTGTCCATTTCAAAGGCTATTTTCAAAGATTTATATTCAGGCTTGCAATACTAGTGCAGCCTTGAGTTCAGAGATCATATATTATTACCTCTTCGTCATCAATAAGCACTGAAAGACACTGTAGGTTGGGAGCACACTTCATCAAGTAGATTAGTGACTGTAAGTGGTATTTGAGCAACCGAATGGACGATACTAGCGCCTTCAAGTTATAGAATGTAGTGAAGCACTCTGGTTTACCAACTGCAGGGTAAATATGCTATAGGGGAGAAAATGAGGAATTAACTGGTTTAGTTATATATACAGAAATCAAATTACCAAGTAGTAAATCATTCAAAATAATTGATAATCCTAGAGTAATTTCTATATTAAATTTGCACATCCACTATAATAGTAAAGCCCACATCTTTGCATATTATAATGCCACTAGGCACTTATATATCACCAAAATCCATACCGCATATTCTTTGTCAATTGAGAAATTTTAGCATATTTGATTTGGTCTTCAAGTCACCTATAATTTAGCTATAAGTGATACATACATTTCTTACGAAATGATAAGAACATCAACCCAACCCCAAAACCCATATTTGTAGTTTCAGTCTGCATGACATACCCCTCTCTAGATCTGATTAGCAAATTCTTCATCTAGTACATACAATTCAATAGTAAAAACCTCACCTTAACATTTGACACTTCATATTTGGATATCAACCAAATTTGATCCCACATATCATTGTCATTTGAGAATTAGTGTGTTTTTTTAGCTTGGAAATCCTTCCAATTTAGCTCACTCACACATATATTTCTAATGGAATGGAAAGAAACTTCAATTCAACCCATACCTGCAAAATGCACATGTGTAGTTTCAAAACCTCTGCATGACAAACCCCTCTCAGAATCTTCAACATATGATCAGCAAACTCCTCATGTAGCACCTCATCATCCGATCCATTCCATTCCCACGAGACCGCGAAAATAATGGCTGCCTGCAGGAAAGAAGGGTCCTTGTCCCAAAAGATGTTCTTAGCCAATGGACCCAACAACTCAAATTGCACAAGATTCGGACAAGCAATTTTGAGGTCACACTCCCATAAACCTTGATCAAACAGACCCTCGCAACCATTATCAATGACCAACTTCCTTAGATTCCTTAAAGAGATATCAAGAACCTCAAAATCACGAAACAGACAACCTTGCAAAATCAAAGTTTCAAGAAGAGGACAGCGTGAAATAAAATTCTGAAACAAAATCTGATCCCACAGATTAGCGTTCACTAGTTTAAGGGACTTCAATCGGGAAAAAGCCACATGGCTAGGAATCTTAAGAACACTTTGATTCAAATCTAACCCTAATACCTCCAAGGAATCAGAAGCAATAAGACAGCGTGGCAAGTCAAAGGGTGTCTTAGTGAGAGAAGTAACCTCTAAATGAAGTTCACGCACATGTTTTTGGGCCAGGGTATTGATCCATCTGTATATTGAATGATCATCGTCATTATTCACGCACACGAGACGAAAGCTCTGGATGCTAACAGATTTATCGTGGGTCAATAAAACCCAGTTGATCAAATCCTTGTACCTCTCGTAAAAACTGGCGCGTGATGGTTTTAACCAACCTCCCCTGCAATCAAATCTTAAATGAGGCATCCGAGCCCACAAAAACCTCCATTTCGTTGCCACAGCGCTTGTTCTGATCACGTCTATCGTGTCCATAAACGAGAGAATGTGATGGATTAAAGGCTCTGGAAGGTTACTCAATCTGTCGCGGTTATCATCGGATGGTTTTGGGTGAAGGAAAGGGGCAATTGGTTCCATGGGTGATTTGATTTATTCGGAGATGTGTTTGGAAGATCAATCGAGGATTTTGGGTAAAAATTATGGGTTTGGGCATTAAAAGGGTACAGAAAATATTTGGTTTTGGCGGCAAAAACAGTGTAATTACCTCCAATTTCCATCAAATTCTGCGCTATGAGCTATGAATGAACAGCACAGACCTTAGGAGGGCACTCTATGTCGACCATTCCTAGCCCGAACTTTGTGTCTCATAACTCATACAACAAATCCTTCAACGTGTTGGGCCAGAGCCCATTATAATTACTAATCAGTTTAAGCCATTTAATGATTAATCCAACGGTCATGTGAAAGTGAAGGCTTAAATTTTGCAGTCCCTCCGTAATCTTAGCCGTATTCACTATGGAGATTTTCTGCTTTGATGTCTCTAAGACTAGAAAAATGGCTTCAGAAATTACTTGCCAACTAAAACAAATAATGATGACGATGGCCAAAATCTAAGAGCTTAGATTGAGGCTTGAATAATTCAATATATTGATATTTTTAGAAATTAAAGATATCTTTTGCTTGATCCAAAATTAATGGTGTGTTTGCCCTAATAGATATCTCATGACTTTATCAACAATGAAATGAAAATTGAAAAGGAAAGCCTTTTCTGGGTATATCTTAGAACAAATTAAACTATATATGAACAAATTCATAGCAGTCTGAATAAGTCATCAAAATATATAGAAGTTATAGAAAGTTAATGAAGTCAATCTGATCAATTCTCAAGAACTATAGCAACCTTTTGACTATGATCTTATAAAGATGCAAAGTGTCACTAGGGTGAGAATGTGGACATATACCTTTACTTGACTAGTCTTGAACTATTAGAAGCAACAGCAACTAGAATTTTACCTATGGGGACGTCCTATATCCATATCTTACCTATGGTTTTCTTTTGGGTTAATTTGGCAGAAGTTATTATATATAGATGTACCCACAACAACTGCAGAGTGAAGAAGAGAGCACTGGAACGGCTGTCTGAGGATTGTCGAATGGTGATAACAACTTATCAAGGTAGACACAAGCACTCTCCCTGTGATGACTCTAATTCATCGGAGCATGAATGCTTTACATCTTTCTAAATGATCATCAATCCACTTGGAGACTGCCTTGGGTATGATATGTTATCTTACACAAAGCAATGTATCTATTGCTCTTCGTATATAAAGATGGCTAAAGCTATATTACTGCATATATTTTTCATTGCTAATAGTCACTTCCATTAGAGACTAAACAACTCTTACGCCCTATATATCAGACTACAACACTCCATCTCTTAGAGAAAATTTTCACACAAACATTCCCAACTCTTCATAACCAACTTGCTTTGGCTCAGAGAATGTGACAGAAACATATGAAGAAGCTCTAGGAAATCTCATTACCTTCTGGATAGCAGCCCTCTGAGTTTTCGGCTGCACACCACCATACCATATAATGCTCATTTTCTCCAGGACATGTCCATTCTTCAAAAAGAACCTGACGATCTCAAGCTCATCGTCCTGAAGGTCAATTAGCTTTACCCTCTTGAGATGACATGTCAAACATGTAATAGCCTCGTCTGGTATCTCCGATATATAATTGCATTTAGACGGTTCAGCAAGCAACTGAAAGTAGCAACATTTGTAAATTAATAAATCAAATAATAAATATAATCATATTAAGAACTTCTTCAATAGAACATAGTTGATTGCCTTTCAAGAAAAAAGAATCATATTAAGAACAATGCTAAAAGAAAAGAACAAAAAGTTTCTGAACATGAAAAAAGAAGAAAGCAGCAAGTTTGAAAAGTAGTAAGAAAGACGTGATGTGCGTATATATAACCAGATCCAGACCAATTTTTAGTTTAACCCTTCCCTATACGAACTTCTAGAGACTGCCTAATTAAATTCAACCAAAATTCAGCGATAGTTGGATGTTATTAACATAAAGAAATATACATGAATTTAAGCATTTTATAGCCATCTCTTCATTTCTTGCAAGAATTAAGTGCAGCAGACTATGTAAGTCATCTATTCCTGCTTGCATAAATCAATCAAGTCTGAGTTCAGAGGTCCAATATTACCAATTCATCGCTAAGTGCAGAAAGAAACTGTAGGTTGGGAGCACACTTCAACAAGTAGATCAGCGACTCTATGCAGCATTTGACCATACGAATGGACAATGTTAGCGTCTTCAAATTATAAAATGTTGTGAAGCACTCTGGTTTAGCAACTGCAGGGTGAATATACTCTGCAGGAGAGAAAATGAGGAGTTAAGTACTGGTTTAGTTAATTATATAGAATTGGAGATCTAAATTATCAAATAGTAACACATTCCAAATAATTGATAATCCTAGTGTAAATTCTAACTTGATAGCACATATTCTTTTGTCTATTGAGAATTTAGATTTGTTCTTCAAAACACCTGTAATCTAGCTAACTGATACATACATTTCTAATGGAAAAAATACTGAAAAGAACATCAACCCTTACCTCCAAAATGCACATTTGAAGTTTCAATACCTCTACATGACAAACCTCTCTTAGAATCTTGAAGACATAATTAACCAACTCTTCATTTAATACCACATCATCCGATTCATTCCTTTCCCCCCAGAATGCAAAAATGGAGGCTACTTTCAGAAAAGAAGGGTTTTTGCCCCAAGAGAGATGCTGAGGTAGTGCACCGAACAAAGCAAATTGCACAAGATTCGGACAAGCAATTTTGAGCTCACACTTACTTAAACCTTGATCAAACGGCTCCCCCCAACCAACATTATCAAAGACCAACTTCTTTAGATTACTACAAGAAATATCAAGAACCTTAAAATCTTGAAACAGACATCCTTCCAAACTCAAAATCTCAAGCAGAGGACAGCTTGAAATAAAATTATGAAAAAAATCCTGATCCAACAGTTGAGTATGTTCTAGTTTAAGGGACTTTAATCGGGAAAATCCCACATGGCTAGGAATTTTAAGAACACTATGTTGCAAATCTAACCCTAATACCTCCAATGAATCAGAAACAAGAAGATAGCGTGGCAAGACAAAGGGACAGGGTTTATCAGTGTGAGAAGTGACCTTCAAATGAAGTTCGCGCACATGTTTCTGGGTCAGAATATTGATCCATCTGTATACTGAATGATCATCATGATTATTCAAGCAAGAGAGACGAAAGCTTTGGATGCTCACAGATTTATCGTGGGCCAATAAGACCCAGTTGATCAAATCCTTGTATTTCTCAGATACCCTGGTAAAAGAGAATTCTTTACGTAATGGGTCTAACCAATCGGCTTCGTAATCAAAGCTTAAATGAGGCATCGAAGTCCACATATGCCTCCATTTTTTTGCCACAGCGCTCGCTCTGATCACATCTATGGTTTCCAAAGAAGAGAGAATGTGATGAAATACAGGATCTGGCAGGCCACTGAATTTATTGCGGTTATCCATGGCGACAGCATCAACATCATCGTCGGATAGTTTAGGGCGTTGGGTAATTGGTTCCATGGGGATTATTTGGAGATGGGTTTAGAAGATCAATCAAGGTGAAAAGGTTGGGTAAAATTATGGGTTCCCTCCCATTTCTGTCAGTTAGGAGAAAATGCCAAAATGGTTTGGTTTTGGCGGCAAAACAGAGTGCGATTCCCTCCCATTTCTGTCAATTTAGGACTTGGGCTTTCTACATCGGCAAAACAACGATTCCCGGGCCGAAATTTGTGTCTCGTTTAACTTTACCGAGCCCATCATTAATCAGTTATGAGGCCATATGTAGAACAAGCAACGATGAGAAATCGCTGATGATTGATGAATGGCCGAAATGGCGAAATTTTTTTTTTGGTGAATAAAATGGCGAAATTTAAGAGCTATATGTAAGACTTCTAGACACAGTCAGCCACCAATCATCATCCTCTTGATGACTTAAAATTCATCCGAGTAAAAAAAAAAAAAAACCTGCAAGACTTTGCTTTTGACGATGATGACAATAACCCCTTTAGAATTATCTTTATTGGCTCCATGATCCAAAGGGACATGAGATTTTTGAGCATGAACGCTTTACATCTTTCTAAATAGGATTCAGGAACACCAAAACAATACATTGATCAATCCTCTTGGAGATTGCGTTAGGTATTATATTACCTTAATACCTGCGTATGCATACCTATATCTATATCTATTGTTCTTCAGATAAAGATGGCAATAGATATAAAATAAAGAAATAGCCACTTCCATAGGAAACTATACAGTAAATTACGCCCTTAATCAGACCACAACACTAGATCTGTTTTGGATAGTTTTCACTTAAATTCCAACCAAATTGCGTTGGCTCAGAGAATGTGACAGTTACATTTGAAGAAGACCGAGGAAATCTCATTACCTCTTGGGTAGTCTCTCTCCTAAATTCCTGCTTCAGATGTTTAAGCCAAATAATGCTCATTTCCTCCAGGACATGTCCATTCTTCAGAAAAAACCTGATCAGCTCAAGGTCATGATCGTCGTAATAGCCAATGTCAATCAGCTTTACCCTCTTGAGATGACATGTCAAACATTCAATAGCCTCGTCTGGTATCTCCAATATATAATCGCATGCAGACTGTTCAACACGCAAGTAAAGGTTGCACATTTGTAAATTAATAATGCGAGTAATAAATAGAATCGAATTAGGAACAGTGTTAAATGTTTATGGACATGAAAAAATGGAAGCAGCAAGTTTGAAAAGTAGTAAGAAGTGATGTGCTGGTGCATATATAATTTGATCCGTAGACCAACATTTTAGTTAACCCCTTCCCTATGGATCCATAGAAGCCCGTTCAAGGGTTAGCATGAACCAACCTCTAGAGACTGCTTGATTGATTCAGGAAAATTCATCCACAGTTGATGAAATTTACACAAAGAAATATATGGCCATATCTTTACTTTTTGCAACAATTAAATGCAGCAGACAATGTTGGTAATATCTTTCATGCTTCATAAGGGTGTCAACTATCCATTTCTAAGGCTCTTTTTAAATATGTATATTCTGGCTTGCATATAATACTAGTGCAGCCATGAGTTCAGAGATCAAATATTACCTCATATTCTTCAATAAACACTGAAAGACACTGTAGGTTGGGAGCACACTTCATCAAGTAGATTAGTGACTGTAAGTGGCCTTCAAGCATGAGAATGGACAATACTAGCTCCTTCAAATTATAGAATGTAGTGAAGCACTCTGGTCTAGCAACTGCAGGGTGAATATACTGTAGGAGGGAAGGAATTAACTGGTTTAGTTATATAGAAATCAAATTATCAAGTAGTGACACATGCAAAATAATTGATAATCCTAGTGTAATTTCTAAATTAAATTCGAACATTCACTATAATAGTAAATTAAGCCCACATCTTTCCATATTACACATATAATGACACTAGGTACTTAGATATCAACAAGATTGATACCAAATATACTTTTGCTAATTGAGAATTTAGCATATTTGATTTGGTCTTCAAGACACCTATAATTTAGCTAACTGATACATACATTTCTAATGGGATGACAAAGAAATGCACATTTTTTGTTTCAAAACATCTGCATGACATGCCCCTCTCAGAATCTTCAAGATATAATTAGCAAATTCTTCATTTAGTGCATACAGTTCAATAGTAAAAACCTCATCTTACATGCATATTACACATTTTACATGCATATTACACCTCTTTCCATATTACACATATAATGACACTAGGTACTTAGATATCAACAAGATTGATACCAAATATACTTTTGCTAATTGAGAATTTAGCATATTTGATTTGGTCTTCAAGACACCTATAATTTAGCTAACCAATACATACATTTTTAATGGGATGACAAAGAAATGCACATTTTTTGTTTCAAAACATCTGCATGACATGCCCCTCTCAGAATCTTCAAGATATAATTAGCAAATTCTTCATTTAGTGCATATAGTTCAATAGTAAAAACCTCATCTTACATGCATATTACACATTTTACACTTGATATTTGGATATCAACCAAATTTGGGAGCACATATCATTGTCAATTGAGAATTTAGCATGTATTTTAAACACCTCTAAATCCAACTTAGCTCACTAACACATATATTTCTAATGGAATGAAAAGAACTTCAACCCATACCTCCAAAATGGACATTTGTAGTGTCAAAACCTCTGCATGACAAACCCCTCTCAGAATCTTCAACATATGATCAGCAAACTCTTCATGTAGTGACACATCATCCAATTCATCCCATTCCCACGAGTACGAGAAAATCATGGCTGCTTGCAGAGAATAAGGGTTCTTGTCCCAAGATATGTTCTTAGCCAATGGACCCCACAAAGTAAATTGCACAAGATTTGGACAAGCAATTTTGAGGTCACACTCCCTTAAACCTTCTTCAAACGGATCCCCACAATAACCATTATCAATGACCAACTTCCTTAGATTCCTTAAAGAGATATCAAGAACTTTAAAGTCGTGAAACAGACACCCTCGCAAACTCAAAGCTTCAAGCAGAGGACAACTTGAAATAAAATTCTGAAACAAAACCTGATCCAAGAGCTTAGTGTCCATTAGTTTGAGGGACTTTAATCTGGAAAATCCCACATGGCTAGGAATCGTAAGAACGCTTTGATGCAATTCTAAACCTAATATCTCCAACGAATCAGAAGCAATAAGATAACGGGGCAAGGTAAAGGGTGTCTCGGTTTGAGAAGTAACCTGTAAATGGAGTTCGCGCACATGTTTCTGGGCCAAGATATTGATCCATCTGTATACTGAATGATCATCGTCATTATTCCTGCATACGAGACGGAAGCTCTGGATGCTAACGGATTTATCGTGGGTCATTAAAACCCAGTTGATTAAATCCTTGTATCGCTCGTAAACAGTGACATCAGTTAATTCTTGACGTGATGGTTCTAACCAACTTCCCCCGCCATTGAAGCTTAAATGAGGCATCCGAGTCCACAGAAACCTCCAATTTGTTGCCACAGCGCTTGCTCTGATCACGTCTATGGTTTCCAGAAACGAGAAAATGTGATGAATGATGGGCTCTGGCAGGTCACTGAATTTGTTGCGGTTATCCATAGGATCATCATCGGATAATTTTGGGCGTTGAAGGAGAGGGGCAATTGGTTCCATATGGGAGGGGGATTATTCGGTAATGTGTTTGGGAGATCAAGCGAGGCAGTTTGGGTAAAATTAGGGGTTTGGGCATTAAGGATATAGAAAAATATTTGGTTTTGGCGGCAAAAACAGAGTATAATTCCCTCCCATTTCAGTCAAAGTGATGTGCAAATTGCAATGAACAGACCAGAGAGTTTATCGAACAATACATGGGTTAGGGCTCTCTATGTCGGCAAAACACGATTCCTGGCTTGACCCTTTAACGGGTTGGGCCAGAGCCCATTATTAATTAATCAGTTTAACCAGTGTATTTACGATTAAATCTGGTTTCATGATCAGTGTTCTTCACTTCGTCTTCTTCCTATTTGAACTTTAGATGGTGGCAACGCTCCACAAAGAAAAAGAAAACTTCAATATTGTCTTGTTTTGCGATATCTTACTCCTATAAATAAATAAAATTCTTTGAAAAAATATATATAAATAAATAAAATTCAAAATATTGATATTAGAAAAAATTAAATAATCTAAACAGAGTTAAAATAATTTAAGATATCTTGTCAAAATTCATTGTAGTGTGCATATCAAATGGAAGAAGCTTTTTGGTAGCTCAATACTAATAAGTACTAATAATAACCCCTTTCGTATTACCTGCATGGGCTCCTTAAATCCAAGGACCTGTGCATTCTGTTTCGAGATTTGAGGTTTATTGCTCAAAAAGGCCCATGAACTTATACAAAACGACCAAATAAACTCCTGAACTCTAATTACAGTCAAATAAGCTCCTGAACTCTTTGAAAATGCCAAATAAGCCCTTTTCTGATGGCTAAATGCTGAAATAAGGACTAAACGTTTCAAGATTTTCTCAAATAAGGATCAAAATACACAATTCCAACAAATTAAAACACATAATTAATATTTTTTTTTTTACAAATTTGATACAATATAAGTTAATACTAGTGTGTGAGATATATATAAACTGAAAAACGTACGATAATTTTATATCATATTACGTTTAATGAATTTAATTTGATTAATAGTTTTTGATTTTTAATTAACACGATAATATCATTTTTCTATCAAATTTAACGTGTACGCATGAGAAACATTTGTTTTCATTTAAGAATTCTCTAATTTATAAAAATTTGTTAAGTATGTGTTTTAATTTGTTGGAATTGTGTATGTTGATCCTTATTTGAGAAAATCTTGAAACGTTTAGTCCTTATTTCAACATTTAGCCATCAGAAAATGGCTTATTTGGCCTTTTTAAAGAGTTCAGGGGCTTATTTGGCTGCAATTAGAGTTCAGGGACTTATTTGGCCATTTTGTGTAAGTTCAGGAACCTTTTTGAGCAATAAGCCCGAGATTTGATATGTTAAATAAGCAAGTCATTCCCTCCTATTCAAATGTTTTAAATGCCAATGTGATCCTTTTTTTTTTGGCCAGGCCAATGTGATTTTTATTCATTTATTTTTCTCTTTTTTTTTTGAAAATATATTTTTCTTTTTGAAATCATGATTCTTATCTTTTGTAATATTTATATTTATCATTGAAAATGAAAACAAATATTTATAAAAGGACAAAAAATGTAGGAGAAGAAACTTATTTAGATATATTATTATTGTAAGTTCTCCCCTGCTTTGATAGATCTAATTTTTGTTTACCTCTTAATGTTCCATTTTGTCTTGTTTTGGACTTTTAGTTTCCTTATTCAAGATTTTAATTTATTTTTATCCTTAAAAATTAACTAAATTATTATCGTTTCATTTGCTTTGGGCCATAGAAATAATGTTTTGTTGGGCTTAGAAAGCCCAAAGTGTTCATAGAAGCAAGCCCAGACACTCGTTTTGCGTCAAAGTCAATCCCAGCTGTCAATAATGCTGAGCTGGATGTGACCGTTAACAGGATATGCTGATCTGGCTTTATCTGGGGCTGAATAAGCCAGATAATCAACAACTGGATATGGCGGTTAACGTTTTCTTCTATATAACGAGGAGCAGGCCTTAACCCATTCCCTCTACAGGCTACAGCCCAACTTTGAAGCAAATAGATAACGGTCAAATTCTTCCCTCATATTTTCTTTTTACAAGTTCCAAGCCCACGCTCCAAATTACTCCATCTTTGGAATCATACACGATTTTCTCTCGTCGTCTCTGCAAAGTGCGCAACAATGGCTTCCAAATTTCTTCAGCTATACGGTATAGTCGGCTTCCAAATTCGTCCATAAATCGTATGTTTCGTTTCTTTCAGTTTATTTACGCCTGATTTTGATAGGTTACGACTTGCTTCTGGGTTCAATCGCCGCCTTTTATGTGCTCATGGTGCCGTACACTAAAGTTGAAGAAAGCTTCAATATGCAGGTAGGTACTTCATTTTTCATAACTAATTTCACATCTCATTTCTATCTTTTTTTAGTTCCCCTTACGGATATTGATCTATTCTTTTTCCTTTGGTGAACTATCTTTTTCCTTTATGAAGGCAATGCATGATATTCTTTATCATCGACATCACTTGGATAATGTAAGTCTTCCGGTCTATTTCTTCTGTTTTTCTTTAATTTTCCTCTTTACAATTATGATTTTGCTGTTATTTTGTTTATGGTTAGACGTAATTTATTTGTTGGGTGTTCACTTTGATATCAGTATGATCACTTGGAGTTTCCCGGCGTTGTTCCTCGCACTTTTATTGGTAAGAATGAGTGAATTCTAATAAATTTTGCGTGTCACAACTTTTATGATGAATTTTCAGATCATCGGTGTGCTTTTTTTTGCAGGGGCATTGCTTGTGTCGATTTTGGCATCTCCGATTGTATCAGTAATGCAGTTGCTGCATCTGCCAAAGATTTATAGTCTTATAATTGGTTAGTTCTATAATTATTAATTACTCATAGTCATAGACCTTCTTTCCAACTGAAATTACATTCATATATAGAAATTATTTTAAGGGATGCTATGGAAGAATATGGATTTGTCAATGGGGTAATAAAGGAGGGAGAGATAATAAATTACGGTTTTGATTCAATAATCTAGAAAATTCGGTCAAAATATTGCAGCAGTTCTTGTAAAATGTTCAATCATTAAAATTTCTTCTTCAAGGTTATGATTCTGTCAAGATGGTTAGCTTTTCTTTGTTTCCCATGTATAAATGCAACTGTTCACTTTGCTGCATTCAAATCTACATCGCTTAGAGTTACTGAATTCATTCTAATTGTTGTTTTGTAGTGCGTCTGGCTTTGGGTTGCATCATACTATCTACATTACAGTTTTTACGAATTCAGGTAGTTTGTTTTTTCTTTACCCATTTCTGTTCATATATCTTTTTTTTTATGGTATTTCTTGCTTTTACTTTTGCTACTCATAGGTTTGACTTCATATTCACTATAAATTTATAATTTCTTGTTTAACCAGGTCAGAAACAAGTTTGGACATCAAGTTGAAGCATTCTTTGTAATATTAACTGCGATTCAATTTCACTTGCTGTTCTATTGCACTCGTGCACTTCCAAACATACTAGCTATGGGTGTAGGTGATTACTTCTTGTAACCTAACTTTCAATATTCTCACTTATGTTCAGTACCATGAATGCACTTACTTCTCAGCCTGTGCTTTTACTCAACTCCTAGGTAGTTTGGTCAAGTAGGTGATAATTGGAAGGAACCTTGCTATATATGTAAGATCAAGATGGCTTAATTTACATCCATAAGCTGGGGGTTGTTGTTTTTTCTGCCTGGACATGTACTTTTTGTCAAGAGATCAAAAGATCGTATATATGCACTTTTATTTGATCCATATTGTTCTTTCCTACCTTTTTTTTATAATATAAAATTACATTAAGGTTGTCTTGTTTTTCCACTGAAAAACGCTGTAGTTTTTATTTGTTTATTTTCTTGTGAATAAGTATATAAAGTTGAGCTAATTTTGTTTTGTCTTTTTGTGCAGTAAATTTGGCATACGGATATTGGATGAAAGGGAGTTTTTATACAGCTCTAAACTATCTGGTATATGTCCTTACTGCTAAACTTCAAATTATCATGACAAGATATTAAAGGGTTGTGGGAGGGGATGACACTTAAGTTTGGTAATTTGAAGAAAATGTACTTTTAAGTCGCCGTTTGTGATTTGTAATGTTAAGGTGATAATCAACATACATAGTGTATATACCACTTAGTTCAGTTAACCTTTCGTTAAGTCAATAGGACTTTGATAAACAACTTGATAAAAGAAGTTTAATAGACAAAATGCGTGACCTTTCTTTTCGTGTTTTCTAATACAATTTGCTTGCACTTACGTATTCTTTTCTATTTTATCCACTTTATCTTGTAGATAGGTAGACTTGGATGTACTGATTTTGATTTTGTTGGAATCTTTTTACATTTCTTTTCTTAACGAACAGGTTTTTGCTACAATTATCTTTAGATGTGATATAGTCTTACTTCTTGGTCCTATTGGCCTGGAGCTTTTGTTGGTATGTTGTCATTTGCTATAACTCTTTATTTTATTTTCATTTTCATTTTCCATTCCCCCCTTATTTTGTGAAAGAATGACTCAACTCAAGTTTGCTGTTTGCATGGGCATAGACCAAGGCAATTTCGTTGTGGAAAGCATTTAAGTGCTGCATCCTGATCTCTTTTTTGTCAATAGGTTAGTTAATTACCTCTTATGAACACTAAAACTTTTGGTAATAAGAAATAATTGATTACTATCAACTTATGAAATTACTCTTCAGCACAGGTTTGACCATATTGGTTGATTCAATAATGTGGAAGAGGTTTCTTTGGCCTGAGTTTGAAGTTTTCTGGTTCAACTCTGTTCTTAATCGAAGTTCTGAATGGGGTGTATCCTTTTTGTCCTATGGCACTACCCGATTCCTTTTCTAATTTGAAATAGCCCAATCAAGTAATTTCCATGATGTGGTTTATCTAGCTTCATTTATACTATTTTCCTATCACAGTCTTTAATGTATGAGATGATTGAAGGGGTAAGCTAAGTTGATTTTGGTTATTGTTTTGCATGGAGTCAGTTATCTCTTCATGTACTTTCTACATTGCGTCTGCAAGAATAACAAAAATTCTAGGAGTTGGAGGCCCTGTCTATTCATATGGTTGAGCCAAGAATACATATTCTAATAAGAACCGTGTAAAAGACCTGTAGCCTTTCCAGGGGCAGACCACCATGCATTAGTTATGTGATCTGCAGCCATCATATTTTTTTGTATTCAAGTTGTATTGGAGTGATTATAGTCATTTATATGCTATTTGTGCAGAAGTGCCTCCATGTGGAACCTTGTCAGATGAAGACTTGACTCCAAACCTAATAAAACTCCATATATATTGTTTCTAAGGAAAAGCATGTTCAAGGATTATATGTTATGTGTGGTTGGGTGTGTTAATCTGATATCCGAATCTTTTTTCTATCTATTTCTTAACATTATTCTTTATGAAGACACATTCCATCCACTGGTATTTTACTTCAGCACTGCCTCGCTCATTGCTTGCCGCATACCCACTTTGTTTGGTGAGTCTTTAACTAATCAGAAAATTCACATTATATTATTATTCTAGCTTAGCGCCTTCATCATTTTTGTATTTTGCAGCTTGGAGTCTTACTTGAAAGAAGGCTTCTTCCTTTTGTTCTTCCAGTTGTCTCCTTTGTTGTACTCTACTCTAAGCTTCCACACAAGGTATTTCAAAGAATACATACAACTTTGACTTATTTTCTGCTGAGAAAATATACATACGTTTAAAGTTACTAACACATTTGTGTAATTATATGTTTTGAATGTTGCAGGAGCTTCGTTTTATAATCAGTTCAGTTCCAATCTTTAATTTATCTGCTGCAGTTGCAGCTAGTAGAATGTATGTTGTTTCCTTTTTCTTTCTTGAAGCCTAAGTTGTTATATTGATTAAATGTTAATAGTTTTCGCATTTATAGGGTCAACTTATGAATTTATAGTTCTTTTGCACACACACCCAAAAAGAAAAACAAAACAAAACCAAGCATTTCCGGTCTTTAAAATTGAGGCGTAAAGATCTAAAGGTTGTAGCTTCAACACCACTAGACTTCTAGTTATATTTCTGTAACTTCTTCTAATTTTGGTTTTGGTTAATTATTATAACCTTCTTCATTGTTCTGAAGATCTCAAGATATGATGCAATGGATCCTTAAATTTGATTTGATCATATAAAACTACGGACTACTAAATTCATTGCATGTTCCCTTCTTTCTATGTTCGTATAATAGTTTTCTATTCTATGCCTATTTGTTCCAGCTACAACAACAGGAAGAAGAGTTTCTGGAAACTTCTCAACTTAATCGTGTTGGGATTGCTTTTATTCAGGTTGGCTGAAGTTTTGCCTTACTTTGAAATATAAGTTTGTTTCCTGGTGAACCTTGTACTACAACTAATTTTATACAATTATAGAATCTTATCCATCCATATATGCGGGGATCTTCTGGGCTACATCATAACCCATGCGAACCCCGTACTGGGGATGGTTGAGATGTGAATCTTAGTTCCTTGTATATACTCACTCGATATTCTGTAGTCTAGGGTGCACAATGATAACTTTCATGGCTTCCTATGAGAATTATCCCAGTGGACATGCATTGAAAGAGTTGCATCAGATTGGTGAGTTCTCCGCTCCCTGTCTCTTCCTCTCATAAGCAAATACACATGCACAGAACCATTCTCACATATTTGTCTTATTCACCATTTTTATCCACCCATGGCCATGCTATCAGATTTACGAAGTTAGCTGTCCTGTTTTTAGATGACAGCCTGAATATTTTCCCCATGTTTTTATTTTCATTTAATTCAGCTTAAATGTAGTTGGTCATAAACAATTTATTGTCCTCTTTAATTGTTTTTTTCAATGTCAAGCTAATGTTTTATGCAATGGATTGATAATTTCAACAGGCCATCTTGGTAACAGGACAAATGAACTCTGGGTTCACATTGATTCATTTTCAGCCATGAATGGTATATCCCTTTTTTGTGAAGATGAGTTTCTGTGGAGGTAGTTTTCTTTATATGCGTTTGCACCCAATTTATTTGGTATATGCAGAATCAGCAAAATGGAAATGGGTTATGTAATTTTAAAATAGAATTGCATGATAGCTTTTGCATGAAAAACCATCAATCTTGTTATTGTTATGCAATTGTAACTCTTTCCGTAGTTGGAAAGTTCTGCATGTTTAATAATGATATGATTAAATAATGCAGATATTCTAAAGAAGAAGGGATTACCCTTGAGGAATTTGGCCAGAGAAATTTCACCTATCTTATCAAGTGAGTTCCCATTACTTTTCTGGTTTGTTTTTTTGATGAGTACATTCAGGCAAATTATGTCAGACCACTTAGTAATGTCTCTCATGCTTTCTTCTTGCTTTAACAGTGAGCATTCAACTGTTGATGGGTACAAGTGCTTATTTAATGTGAATGGCTTCTCGAGAATTCGTATCCAACCAGGGTTTCCACCTGTCTTTCTGGTATGGAATCTTACTTTCTAAACTAAGCATTGGCATTATAGTGGTACGACTATAAGTTCTAAATTCCAAATAAACTCTGCAGGTTAAAGAGCCCAAAGTGTATATTCATGGGAATATAAAGAATGAAGAGCTTATGCTGAAAAATTGGCCAGGATGCTCTTAAACTTACGTGAATCTGACACTCGTAAGTTGCTCTAAAGATTTAACCATCTTCCATGAAACGCCCTTGAAATTTTATGCTCTCTAATCTACTTTTTTTTTTTAGCCAAGTACCAAATGGGCAAAGATCAAGAAGAGGACGAACGATACAGCATGCTTTTTCGACTGGCTATTGAATTGAATCCTATACTTGCATCCCAAAAACTCTAATCATTTTATAAACAAGTTCGACAGACATTCACATCTGGAGTAGAGGGGTCTTAACTGTAAGTAGTTGTAACAGATTGATAGATTGATTATCCCCATTGGTTTTAGATTGCAGAAGGTAGGTTGCTCGTTCGGTATGATACATGGGGTTATACATGTTATACATCTTTTCATTATTAATCTTTAAACTCTCAACTTTGTTTTCTTGACCCGTTTTCGTTTTAGATTATTGAGTTGCCATTGTCTCATTATTATCTTCCGGGTTACAGCGAAGGTTGGATGATAATAACTCTGGACAATGACCCTCTATTGAAGTTTTTCCGCTAATGACTAATCGATGCAGCCAGTAGTGTTTTTTTTTTTTTTGGGTCCAAAACAAAGGGTGATGCAGCCATTGGTTTGACGTTGTGATGGAAAACGGGTTTTATCAAATTGTCAAATTAATCGTTGCTTTATCAAATGCTTTTTTTTTTTTAATGATATACATGAATTCTTCTTGTTGGTTCATATTTCAGTCACTAGGGGGAAAGTGTTTGGTGAGAATTGAGATCATCAACGAATTATATGAAAACAGAAAATTTTCGTAGATTTTAAAGAAGCCCAGCCCAACAAAAATTCTGAAAGTTTTCAATGTGTAGCAGCGCCCAGCCCAGCCCAACAAAAAACGATAAAGACGTAGGCCCTGTTACTTCCCCGAATACAAAAATAAGGGACAGAAGATTGGACATAGAGGTAATTTCCTGGGAACTTTATCTTCAAAAACACAAAATCGAAATCGAAAAGCACTGTGACCAAAAACCGCCACTTCACACTTCTACTCTGGTCTTCTGGCTTCCATTTCTCTTTAAACCTAGCCAAAGCAATTATGCTTCTCCAGCCTTCTTCGTTGCTGAATCATCGCGTTTCCCTCTCTTCAACCACTTCTTACTCTCGACAGCTCCCATGCCAAGTTCCCCAGTTTATACCTTCCAAAACCCTCACTTATCAAAAGCTCCCAATCACATGCTCCATATCTCAAATTCATAGCTATGGAACCGTGGACTATGAAAGAAGACCCATGATCAAATGGAACGGTGTATACAGGAAAATCTCGCTCATGGAGGACCCTGAATTGGGTTCCGCGACTGTGTTGAATGACTTGGAGAAAGAAGGTCGGCAGCTCACCGGATGGGAGCTCCGTAGGGTCGTCAAGGAGTTGCGGAAATACAAGCGTTACAAGCTAGCTCTTGGGGTAAACCAAAACAGAAAGAAAGTGAATTTTTTGTGTTTTGCTTTCTTGGAATTTGCTGTAGATATTCTACTATATATTTTAGTATATAGTTACTGGGAAATCAAATACTTAGCTCAGTTCAATCTTTTGGCTTTTTGAATTTAAATTGGGTTAATCAGTTCATGACTTGGTTGCTTGCTTCATGAACATATGCAAGTTTGGTGCTGAAGGTGGATTCTTTTGTCAAAGTATTTCCGTGCCTTAAGTTCCTAGTAACCTGTCAACAACGGTAGAAAATGAATGTTTATGTTGGTCCTTTCTCGGTGACTGTTCCACTTCACTGCCATAAGTCATGTAAGAAAGGTCTTGTTCTGTCATTTGTTAGCATAGTTCGGATGATAATATTTGTATGCTTGGAGTTAGCCCTAGAAAGGGGCAAAATGATGTTATACAGTTAACAGGGCCCTCTTACTGTCATAGTATGGAAAAAATTGAGCTTTCATCAGTGAAATTGGTTGCCCCAATGAGATTGGTTTTTTTTTTTTTTTTAATGGAAATTGACATTGTTATGCATATTTGTTCTGTAGATTGTCTGATATCATGTGTCAAGCATTTCTTTACTTGCCAACATTTTGCAGGTTTATGAGTGGATGAACAATCGAGAAGAGAGGTTTAGATTGTCTGGAAGTGATGTTGCAATTCAGTTAGACCTTATTGCTAAGGTTCGTGGAGTTTCAAGTGCTGAAGAATTCTTCCTTCAACTCCCAGATACTTTGAAGGACGACAAGAGGATCTATGGGGCTCTCCTGAATGCATATGTGCGGGCTAAAATGCGAGATAAGGCAGAATCTTTAATTGACAACATGAGAAATAAAGGTTATGTCATGCAGGCCCTTTCTTATAATGTGATGATGACACTATATATGAACCTCAAGGAGTATGATAAAGTTGAGTCCATGGTTTCAGAAATGATGGAGAAAAACATACGCCTGGATATATATTCCTATAACATCTGGTTGTCATCTTGTGGATCCCAAGGATCTGTCGAAAAACTGGAGCATGTTTATGAGCAAATGAAAGAAGATCGAAGCATCAATCCAAACTGGACTTCATTTAGCACAATGGCAACAATGTACATCAAGATGGGGCTGCTTGAAAAGGCTGAAGAGTGCTTGAGAAATGTGGAGAGTAGAATCACTGGCCGGGATCGTATGCCTTATCATTATCTTATTAGTCTTTATGCTAGTGCTGGTAACAAAGAAGAAGTGTATCGGTTGTGGAAGGTTTACAAATCAAGTTTCCCCAGTATTACAAATTTAGGTTATCATGCCATGATCTCAGCTCTGATTAAGGCTGGTGACGTTGAAGGGGCTGAAAACATTTATGAGGAATGGCTTTCAGTTAAGACATATCATGACCCTAGAGTAACAAATCTTCTCATTGTGTCATATGTTAAAGAAGGAAATTTTGATAAAGCTGAGAGCTTATTCAATCAAATAAGCGAAGGCGGGGGAAAGCCCAATGTAAGCTCATGGGAGATTCTCGCTGAAGGGCATCTTCAAGAGAAGAGAATGGAGGAGGCTCTGTCGTGTTTGAAGAAAGCTTTTGCAACTAAAGGCTCAGGAGGTTGGAAGCCCAAACCCATATTTGTTTCTACCTTCTTTAATCTCTGTGAGGAAAAAGCAGACACCGCAAGTAGGGAGGCTTTGGTTGGCTTGCTCAGGGAATCAGGTTGTCTCAGAAATGAATCTTATGCATCAAGGGTTGGCTTAGCTGAAGAAGCTGTCAGTGAAGATAGGAAAAGTGGTTATAGTTCTAGTGACGAGAATCAGGATGACGAGTCTGGGGTGCTTCTCAATCAACTACAGGAAACTGTTTGATATGCCTATTGCCATTTTGTAGGGGGATGCTCGTTGTTTAAATCTTAGGTGCAAGGAAAGTTTTTATTGATCTTTTTAATGAAAGTCATGAGCTAGGATTTCCACTGATGTCAGTAAGGAAGGTATTTTACCATGCAAGTCCATTCATTTCCTCGGAGAAAGCTTGGCAGAGGAAAACACACCTAGTCCATCTGAGGTATGGTTGGAGCCCTTTTTAATATATCCTGTTTGGGATGTATGAAGTTTCCAATTTAAGCTAGTGTAGCTGCTTAAGTTGCAGAATTTATCACATTTGTGGAATGGCTGTGAATTATTTGACAAGCTCATGACATAAAAATCTAGATCGAAATTCTACATATTTTGAGTATAATATTTACTAGTAGATTGTCTTTCATCTAGATCATCCCGTGAATGTAATATACAGTACAATCTTTTATATATTCAAGAGGCTTGGACCGATAACTTCATGTAGTCTGCCTTTCCTGCGAGACAAAGTGTCCATGGAAATCTTAGATCTGTAATTCCTTGTTAGCATTGAGTGGATTTATGTGATTATTTTCCAAATATTACCATTCCTATACCATATATATTGTTTTCGGGTCATATATCAATCATAATTAGTTTTAGTGAGGAAAAAAAGGGACATTTTCATTATTTTGGATTAATAATAATCAATGATTGTTAGACAATTTGACAAAAGAATGATAACTTTGGGTAATCACGATTTCCTTGCTACAAAAAAGGTTTGTCCTTATTGGGTACGAAATTTAGTTTCTTTATCATCTTTATTTATTATATGTGATTGAATTGAATTGAAACACCCCGTCCAATTAGCTGTGTATTTCTCTGCGAAAACGACTCTCATCTAATTGCTCGTATCAACTCCACATGCTTCAGCCTTCACATCTTTCTTTTTGTTGCACAATCGCCTGCTACCCAATGCTACCAAATTTATAGTCTTTTTTTTTTTTGATATTACCAAATTTATAGTCTTAGACCATAATAATAAAACTATAATACAAATACAGACCGTCGGTGATAATAATATTCTCCTAAGAAATTCCTAAATCCAAACTAAAAAATGCAGAAGGGAGGCCCCTACAGCATGTGCTTCACGAGTGACAAATTTTGGAGCAAGGATTATCAAATTGTTGATAGATATCCAAAATCTTTGGTCTGTCAATGGCCTTATATATATTAATATTAATTAAAAGCTCAAAAGGCCACGAAAAGAGGGGTCAGTTTATTCTCAGGCCCACTTCCATGCAATAAGGTCGATAACATGCGGGCTGGTCTTCTTTTTCTCCCTTTTAATTTTTTGCTATTTTTTGTATTCATATTACTACTATTTTACAATTTTTTTACTAAACTCAATACTATCTAGTATTGGCCAAAAAAAAAACTCAATACTATCTAGTGACCACATTAGGTCTTGATTACTCCCACGTCGAGCCGTATCGGTCCCATATATAAGGAGATTAAGGAGAAAGGAAGAGAGGAGACACGATGTTAAAGAGGGAAGAAAATGTTAACTAACGGAGTATTGGAAGGTTAAATCTATGCTTTTAATATAAACTGTTGAACATATTTTTAATAGGTATCACTAATCTAAATGTGTATTGGATATCATTGAAGAGGAAATGTATTGGAGGGGAGTCGAATTCCATATATGAAAGCTCTTCATGTACTTGTTTTCCGTCGGACTCCTTTCCATCGGATTGATTTTTTGGAAAGACTCGAATCCAAGATATTTCTTAAGGGACATTGAGCATCTTTCATTACACCCAACATATATTGGTTATTTATATTATTTTAAGTAGAATAAAAGTAGTATTTTTTGTGGTAGCAAATGATTATGTGGGTCGCAATACGTACAAGGAGAGGGCTCACATGGATAGCACATGGGTATTGGGTTGGGCAAGGCAACCCTCACCCTGCAATTAGCAACAAACACGCCTTTTCTTTTCTTTTTTTTAGAGTTTTAATTAATCCCAATACAAAATCAACAATTTATTACCCTTAAACAAGACATGCTTTGCCCTTGTTCCACTCCAACAAAAACATGCTTCCAGCTTGGCTTGCCACTGTCTTTAACTCCAAACTCCAAAGTTAATTATCTGCATAGTTTGGTCACCATTTTTGAATGGAAAGTATAGTAGTAATTAAAACCCCCAACCAATTTGAATTTTGATTTTGATTTTCCATCATCAAAATGGTTTTGTTTCCCAAAAGTCCTAAAGTTTGTAATAATTTAGTTTTATAGTGATTAGTGAAAGTGCTCAACTGGATCTATCTAGGGTCAAACTATTTTAATATCTGCAAATTTTGATCATGGATGAGAAGTAGGGCCAAAAGGACAAAGTTGAATGGGACATACTGCAAATGTATATGTACTGGATGAAGTTAGAAGAGGAATCCATACAAGTAACATATTGCTGTAAAGTCAAGTCTTCTCTCTGTTCTTCTCTAAAACTATCCTCTACTTGTTTAACTTATAATTAAGTAATAAGATTATGTCATTAATTGTTAAAATATTCTTTCTCTATGAGTTGGCCAAAAAAAAAAAAAACAAAGCAACATGAATCTTTTTACAGATCTTCTTGACAGTTTGGAGATGCTGGATTTCTTGTAGTAGTAAGAAATATGTAAACTTGTAATAATAAAATGTACTGTACTTAGTTGTACTATATCAGAATCTGAATATACTTTGGTGTCAAATTGGGTTGGATGTGGGTCAAAATCATAATTTAAACCTAAATCCAAGTTTTTTTTCTCAATGCTTTCATTGGCATCACGTACCTACTACAGTTTTGCTGATCTGTGAAACAAGTTACCTATCATTTTCTTCGATTTCAAACAGAAAATTACAAAAAAAAATTGGCAAGCTCGTGAAACCAAACACAAGCAGACTCGTGGGTCTTCTGTTCTGTTCATGTTCAAAGTTCTTGTTTGTTGTTTGAGTCATTGTGAGACAAAAAACTTAAGCAAGATTTGATATTTCTCTCATCTACTAATTGCCAAAGAATATATTGAATGAAGCCCAACAAACAACACCTTGAAATCTATTTATTAGAACAGTATATTTTTGTAATCTGTTAGTATATAGAAATGAAAGAAAACAGAGTTGCAGATGAAATAGCTATGGACCAACAGAACAAAAACATGTTACCCCATTCAAAAAAAAAAAACATGACGAATCCAATTGGTGTAAGATTTACAACACATGCAAGCATCTCTTCTTCAACAAAGAGAATTAAAAAAAAAAAGAAAAAGAAAAAGAGTAGGACCCACAAATTACAATCAACATTTTTCTCACATGTAATCACATGATGAGTATGGCATGCCATCAGGCATCAACACAAGAAACAGTAGCCACAAGTTAATCACCCACAAAAACCCTCAATCTCCTTTCAAGAAAATGACTTTAATCCACCTTTTTTTTTATTTGTTTTTTTCCTTCCCTCTTGCACAAATTAAAGTTTTGAAATTTATATTAATAATCATTAAAATCCCCCTAACTCAAAATCCCAAACTTTTCTGTCAAAAAAAAGGCCTTATAAACCCCACCAGATGAGGACATTCATGTCATAATTCAAATTTTTAAGGCTACCCTTTTCATTGAAAATACCTACCCTTTAACGACCACCCTTACCTGTTATCGTTTTTTTTATAACTCAAATGTAAAACCATATATACCTCAATAAGAGCTCCAAAAATACACATTTTCAGCACTTTTTGCTCCAAAAATCTTCCCTCAAAACAAAATGGCAGAGCTTGAAAACCCAAACTTGATGTCGAATCTCATAACGTTTCTGTCTTCTCTTCTGCAAAAAGTGGCTGAATCCAACGATGTAAACTGTCGGTTTCAACCTCAGAAAATTTCAGTGTTTCATGGCCTGACTCGCCCAACTATCTCAATTCAAGACTACCTGGACAGAATTTACAAGTATGCAAATTGTAGCCCATCTTGCTTTATTGTTGCCTATGTTTATCTTGATCGGTTTTCTCAGAGGCAACCCTCCTTGCCCATCAATTCTTTCAATGTTCATCGCATGCTTATTACCAGTGTTATGGTTGCTGCAAAGTTCATGGATGATATGTAAGTTCTTAATTTCCTTGAACAAAAAGCATACAGAATTTCTTGAATTTTAAATATGGGTTTTGAATTCTCCTTTAGATTTGCTTTAGTGAAGCTTATAGATATTATACTTTTAAGTAAAGCTTAACTTTACTTGGCTTTTCAGTACTTTGCAGTAGCAGAGTATATATGTTTCTAAGCAAAATCTCAGATTTTTCCTTTTTCCCCAACCATTATACCAACAAAAGTCAGAGGCTTTGTTAAATAGCTTGATTGCCTGAATTCTGACTGAAATTTGAGCTCTGGTTTTCCATTTGTTTTTAAAGAATTTAGATACTGTAATTGGAAGTTTATTTCTTTTCTGTTTTGAAGAGAATTATCAGAAGTGTCATAATCATATGCTTCGTCATATTATTAATGTTAGAATTGTGAATCATATGAATTTCCCAGAAAAGATAGACTATTTCTTAGTAATTCCAACTAATTGCAGGCATGTGAATCCTGGCTGTCCTTCTGATAGTCAGACAAGATGCATATGATACAGATGTTTCTGCAAAGATGCAAATAATTTAAAGTCAGAGTCTCTATGGAAATAGGCCTACCCTACCACCCTTTCTTGTATTTATTAAGTATTTTATTCTTCTTTCCTCTTTTACCATATGATCTTTAAATATTCATATTCTTATTCTCAAAAGGTGAATTATGTAAAAGAATACATATATATATATCTGACTTTGAGTTTCTGATATTTTTGGAACAACTTAATTTTGCAGGTATTACAACAATGCCTACTATGCAAAAGTAGGAGGAATCAGCACAACAGAAATGAACTTCCTTGAAGTGGATTTCCTATTTGGTTTGGGATTCCACTTAAATGTGACCCCAAATACCTTTCACACCTACTACTCTTACCTACAAAGAGAGATGATGTTGCAACCTCCATTAAATATTGCAGAATCCTCTTTAAGCCTTGGGAGGTCCCTAAAAGTCCATTTGTGTTTCAATGAAGAAGAATCCTCTCATCAAAATCAACAGCAACTAGCTGTTTAATGTTAATTATATAGCTGAGCTTTGATTATTTCTGATAATTGGTAGTTAGATAGAGGGAGATAGTGACTTTGTTTCAAACATTTTGGGCTGACAACTGGCACAGCAGATTGATTTGAACGCACGACTTGTGCACTAAAATCCCCACATGTGTGTTCTCTCTCTTGTTTTGTTTTGGGTTTTTCTTGTGGTTTCCTTTTTTGGATCTCAAATTGTTTATGTATGTACAGATGGAAGTTTCTTCTTTACAGTCTGGCTCATCCATATTCTAAACTTTCTGTTGGTCCATGATTGTGCCCTTATTTATATAAGTTAGTGGTGAGGAAAATTCTTAATACCCATGTTTGAAAATTCATATCATATTCATATCAGATATATAAAAACAATGTAAACTTACATCTAAAGCCTGAAAATGGGAGTTTCAATTTGTTTGATGTTCATGGGTGCACTTTTGGGTTGATACCAGCTCTTATCCAAGTTAAGATTCTCATGAAAAAAGTGCCACTTAAAAGTGCAGAGGGGGCAATCTGTTCATAATTGGACAACATGTTGGGTGAAACTCGAAAGCAACTAAGAATGAAAATTAAAAGGAAAAAAATTATATATATAAAAGTGTGGATGCAAGTGATACAAGTAGGTGATGAAGTGACAAATTAAACAAAATTTGTGTACACAAAAAGGAATGCTGTTATATAGTTTTGTGGTTATTTTCAGTAGAGATGACAAATTGCTCTATTTGACAGTTGTCTTTATTCTTTTGGAGGGGACATTTAACATGTGCTTTCACCAGGCAAACCCTACCCTTCTGGTCTGGCCCTCTGGGTCTGGGATAGAAGAGAAGGGAAGGGTCAAGGGATATCCTGCAAATTTTAGCCTGCAAAAATACTACAAGAGTTCCTGACCGTACAGGTTGACCTATTAGCCTGTAATTAATACTCTATCTATACGGGCATGATGAAAAAAAGTTTCTGTTCCTTTCATAGGATATATAAGATAAGATTAAAATCATTGAATATTTATGTAAGAAATTCAGTGAATCCCCTTAAGATATCAACTTTTGATGCTATAAATACTCAAAGTTTATAAAGAAAAAAAAAGTAGAGATAAAACATGTCAAATATCTTGAGAGCTTAAAAATAAAATAGTAAAAGGGCTTTTCCAATAGAAGAGAAACCTATGTGGGTTAAAACAAAAGTCCATTATTTTAGACAGCCCAAGTGAGCCCACTTTCTTTCATTTACGCTAAATAGCTTTTGGGATCGGCTTGGAAAATACTATATAAGTAAGCCCAATAGAGTTATGAGGAAACTAGCTCAAATGGCAATAGACAGATTTCTTTCTTTCAATGGGCCTAATTGGGGCATCCAGTCCAATAAAGGGCTGGGTAATCTATTACCCAAAACGACGGCGCATAGGAAAAAAGAGAAACGAAGAAGACCACCCAAAAATCAAACACACGTGGTGGCGTAGAAGAGAAACCAACATGGCTTCTCTCGTACAATTCTTTCGAAACTCTCCCAAATCCCCTCTCTTTCGCTTTCAGATTTTCTTTGCTCTCTCTCTCGAAAGAGAGTTTCATTTCCTTCTCCAGAATGAAGATGGAATCTCGATCGAGATCTATGCTCCGATCCCGGCGATTTTCTTCCGCTTTGTGATTTTCCTCGGTTCTAACTGCTTCTACGTCGTCCGTGTCGTCGCCGTAAACTTTCAAGGTCGCATCTCCTTCTCTCTTTATGTTCTTCCTTCTCTGTAGATCGGATTTCTTGTATATCCTTTCGTCTTCTTTTCTTGATTTCGTTTCACTGCTGTGCTTTTTTTAAGTAGTCGAACTGTAGGACGTGTCGTTGGGCCGCCGAATTGAGAGAACATGCCACGTGGTTGCAATTTGGGAGAACGAGTCGCCGGCTCCGGCGAACAACAGGTCTTTCTCTTTTATTCTTTTTAAAACCCTAATTTTCAGTTACGATGATTAGCTTTAGATCCAAGTCAACCTTTCCGTCTCTCTCTCTTTTATTCTCCTCCTTGTTCATTTTTTTCATCTCTTAAATCATTTGGATATAGATCTTGTTGTTAGTGTTCATCATTGTTTGAGATTTGTTTTGTTTCTCCGAAAATATAGATAGGTTTGGGATCTGAATTTCTACTTACTTTCAGCTAGTAAAAACAGTATCTGATTAATCAACAATTCCAATTCTGTGGAATAAGTTAAAGAGCTCTGGATTACTTTTTTCCATTTATTTGGGCGAATCTTTGGTTGTTTCTTAGTCCATTTTTTGTTCCAATAAAATTTTTTATTGAATTCATCCATGTCTACACTCTGATGTAGCTTCATACTTTTTTGATTTAGCTTTAAATCAAGCTGTTATTTTTTTCTTTTTGGTTTATTCTTTTGATGTCTGCTAAAACTTTGAAAATTGTTTGCAGTGCAAAACATCAAGAAATTGGTGAAGGATGGCTTTATTATCAGGAAGTGTATCAAGATTCACTCCCATTCTCGTGCATGCATAATAAAGGAGGCCAAGAGAAAGGGGGGCGACTAAGAGAAAGGGTAATAAATAAAAAAGTCAGTAGTATTATAGTATGTATGCAATGATTGGATGCGTTATTGGTTTCCCTTGTTCCTTAAAGTCAACTGGCAATAACAATGTCATGTAAATATTTTCAGGTAAGAGGAAGGGTACTGGGGTGCTAGGTTGCCAACTAAGATTCTCTGGATGAGGAGAATGCGTGTATTAAAGTGCCTGCTTTGTACAGGGAATCAAAGAAGATTGACAAGCACATGTACCATGAGATGTGCGTTGAAGGTTAAGGGTAATGTGTTCAAGAACAAGTGTGTCTTGATGGAAAGCATCCACTAGTGCAAAGCTGAGAAGGCAAGAGAGAAGACACTTTCTGATCAGTTTGAGGCCAAGCATGCTAAGAACAAGGCAAGCAGGGAGAGAAAGAGGTCAGAAGGCAGGTGTTCCTTGCTTAGGTAATATAAACATCTGACCTGATTAATATATTGGTATTGTAATGTGAAAATGAATCTCCAGTGTTGTCTGAAGTTCCTTGTGGTAGTCCTTTGCCTTTTGCTTTTCCTGTATTCAATATATATGCAAGTTTGCCAAAATTCAGTTTAGAAGAAAGTATGGTGATTTGAACATGGCCAGCTTTTACACACTAAGCCAAATGCTTCGTTCAGATATTGATCAGGTTTCTTAGTTTCTTGGATATTTGAATTTTATTTCAATTTAATTTGAAATGATGTTTCTCCGCACCCAGGCGTTTATATGTTAGTCCAATCTGAAATGATGATATTGTCTTGTTTATTAGTTAATGATGCTCTTACTTTTATTTTGTAGGTTTTCCATGATGTATTCTTTAAATATCCGACAAAGCCAAAGCTTAAAACTCACGGGTATCTCTATCATGAAGGAAAACAATTTGAGGTACTTTCTGCTATTTCTTCACATAGATATTATTAGGCTGCCTCTTATACTTCATTGGTACATGTCAGTTGCTCTCAAATTGATAATTGCTTTTGTGTTCTTGTTTTGCAGTTATCCTAAAGACAATATGGGCCTGATGTACTTCCAGCACCGTTCCTGTGCTATTAGTAGTTACTAAAGAAACATTGTTCCTGTGCCTAGGCATTGGTGTCAGAGAAGGAAATATTTGCAGGTTAGTAGTTCTTGCTACAATACAAGTAATATTGGTCAAACGCGTGTGCATTGTTGGTTGGTATATTTGATGATTTAAGGAAGAAGGTGAGGGGAGATAAAGTGGATAAGGTTTGTTTTGTATCTGTATATTTGCTTCTTGCAGAGGAATGGTTGTGACAACCTTTCTTAACTTGTGGTGCCTAATAAGTTTTTGGATCTATTCTGTAGGGAAGGTGTGGTATTGAGAAGCAACCTTTTTAGCTTACTGATTTCACTGCAACAGGGATTGAGAAAATCATACAGGTAAATTTATTTTATTACAGTAGATCCTCCTTATGCCTGTAAAGTCATCTGCCAAGAGGCCTTATAAATTTGAGTGAAAATCAATATTTTGGATTTGAACTCTTGTTGTGTTGGGTGCTGTGTGAATTTTTTTTGGCCATGGATTTTGTTGAATGTTGTGAATCTTGTTGCCATTGCAAAATTTGCTTGCTCTGATTTTCCTTTTCTTTGCTCTGATTGTTTTTTTGATTATGTTTCTTCTCTTCTGCAGTTGTCTACCATTGGAACTGAGCATTTCCCTGTGGCAGCAAGGATTTTTTTCCTGCCTTGACATAACTGAACACTTGGGCTGCTCAGATGCCACTATCCACCACTATTTACGCAGCCTCTTGATCGCCAAGAGCAGAGTTTGAAAATCCTGCTCCCTCCACTCATGCTCCAGCATCTGTGCTTCCTGGACAGGTGAATAGGATATTATATTATACTTTCTCTCTGTTTCTTTTTTCCTGATTTTAAAATGCACTTGTGTTTGCACTTTCTTAGATGGAGCTTTATGTCTTTAATAACTTCAAGTCACTAACTGTTACCCTTGGAACAAAAAATATCCCCAACAGTAGCTGAAATGAAGGTTACTGTTGGCCTCTATTGACTTTGTAGGCTGTAGCAATAACCTGCCTCTCCGTTTTGTGTATGGCTTACTTGGAGACGTGTTTATGATGTAGCTTCCCTTGTTCTTCGTTGCAACTATATTTTTCCTTTCAGGTTCCACGTGGGGCAGCAGCTGCTGTATGATTCAAGAATGGACTTACTCACCTTGAGCTGAATCAACTTCCAGATGCATTATTCTGCTTTGATGTAGCTTTTCTGTCACTGGCTAAGGATAACTCTCATGGAGCTGATAACGGCTAAAGCTAGCACATTTATGCTCAGTACAAGATCGTTCAAAGCTTCCCCAAAAATTCAGAACATTGAAGCCATCTAATCATTTATTTTATTATACTGTGATCTTTCTTGTTTTCTTTTTGTGATGGATTTTTTGTGATTTTGCTCAACAATGATTGTTGTGATTGTTTCTTTGTGAATTGTGCTGCCGTTTGCTTGCTGTTGCTGAATTTCATTTTTGGCTTCTGGATGATTGCCTGATTATGTTCTTTTGTTTCGCAGTTCTCTGTTGCTGTTGTCTCTCTATTGGCGCAGTTGATGAAGGTGAGCTACCTATGTGAGTACTTGTTCCACTTGAATTTATTTCTATTTCTTGGATCTTGTTTAAAACATTAATATTTTATTCTTTTTATGAGCCCCCCCCC
>AWWV01011984.1:0-13451 GCA_001974805.1 Corchorus capsularis | reverse complement strand
TCGAGCCAGAACTTGTCACAGCCGCACTTGAAAACGCTTGAAGCGAGCCGCTTCTGAAGTTCCAAAGGCACCATCATCGGTTTTTCCCTCTTCTTGTCTCCCTCTCTGGGTGCGTCTCCGTGAAAGAAAATAGTTAATGCATCTGAAGAAGTTCAACTAATGACGCAATATCTGCAGGCATCTGCGGTTGCAGTAATTGAACCAATTCCAAATCTGCACATAGATCCAGAAGAAATCATAAGAGTCTTAAAACACAACTGAGATGAGACACAACACCTAAAAGATGAAATCAATAAGACACATACCTGCTTAGTGCAGCCTCTGAAGCAGAAGACAACTGCACCTATTTCAATTGCAGATCCTCCAAGATAACCAAGTTCCCAAGTCCAGGTGGCAAAGATTAAGAAACCAGGTTGCTTTCACTCCTGAACATTGCAGGTCAGTTTTTCAGAGAAGGTAAACAAAATGAAAAGTAATTAAATTTCAAACATCTCAGCTACACATCATCATCCTATAATAATAAAAAGGATAGCAATCTTGAATTAAGACACATCAGCACATGATAAGCATATTGCTATCCTTGGCTATAGGCTATTAGAATTAAGAACATAAAATTGATAGAAGTAACACATCCGCAAATTTTGTGTCAAGTCAAATTAACTCACTAGCTCCATGTGCATCAGGGTCATATACAGTTTAAAAGAATAAAACAATCCAATCCCGTAAAATATACTGGAAACAGTAACTACAATTAAATAATTTGAGTAAAGAAAATGAAACTAACATATTATGAAGTTACTAAATACGAACCCTTTAAAGAGAGAGAAAAGTTTTCAGTTCCCTAACCATTCACCCATACAAAGTGAATTGGTTCAAATTCTAAAGCAATATAAAAACTGCCCAAAAGAATGGGAGGCAACAAAAAACACAATTAGGAATGGACTACGGAGTGCACATAATCGAATGAAAATCATCATAAGGAACTCAAAACAATCATCACAACAAGTACCCGTACCATCCAAGCCTTGCCTCCACGACCATCATAAACACCAATGAATGAGGTAGAAGCATCTATGGCTGCAATAATTTGCACCAATTCCGAATCTGCATGAACCTGCAAGAAGTAACCAAAAAACTCTTATAAAACAAGTGAGATGAGAAGCAAAATTTTGCCTTGTATTTTTCCCCTTGATGAAAAATAAATAGAACCACCAAGGCAAACAAACACATTATATTTAACCATGAAGAAAACTCATGAGCGGCAAGAATATTCAGGAATTCCTTTATAATTTTTTTTTCTTTTTTACTTCACAGAGCTAGCATATGCTGGCTTACCATGTATGGAATCTTCCCTCGCAAGATTCCATAAAGCAAACACATATATAATACGATAATTAGCCAAACACATAAATAAGCAAAACAATGCATTCTATCAGCCATGACAGCCACAGCCATATTATATATGATGTAGAGTCTCATCAGACTCTTTATTGGTATTTTGAGTGCTTCATGCCAAGGTAACTTTATTTTTACAATAGTGATGCGTAAACACATTCCTTTACAAGGCTTAGCAAACCAGAATTACAACCAAATTCACATTTAACATAAGAAATTCCTAATACATAGCATTTACTAATAATTTACACAATACTAAATAGGAATGCCGCACCACTATTATATCCATAAAATTACCTTGGAAACAACAATCAATTGGCTATAATATATAACAAACAATGCACTCCATGAGCATCTCAAAATACCAATACCAGTGTATCTCCATTCATTCACAAACAAAAAACAATTTGGGGTAAATTATTGGAATGGAGAGACGTCCAACAACTCAATCTTCTAAGAGAGTGGGTGAGGATTAGATCCACTAATTATAAAAGCCCAAGGGAAAACATGTGTTCAAGAATCACAAAATTTATCACCAACATACATTAAACCCTAAATAATGTATAAACACGCGAAAACTTGACTCACATACATACATATAAAATCATACTTTAAGCAGATTATCAGCCACATGCAATGGAATATTTACAATTAAAACATTTTATCGTAAAAGACTGGAAATTTAAGAATATGATAAACTTACTTCATTTCAGCTGCTGGCCACTTACTGTCTCTTCCGCATCTGTCACTACAATTGTTGTCTATGTTGTCAAGTACCCACAATGTCTGCCTTGTATCTTCCGCATCTGTCAGTATGCTAATTACTAAATTTTTTAAAATCTTCGGGGAGTCAGCTCCCATCCGTCTCCTAATTACTAAATTTTTTAGATGTTCGGGGAGTCAGCTCCCATTCGTCTCCTAATTACTAAATTTTTTAGATGTTCGGGGAGTCAGCTCCCATCCGTCTCCTAATTACTAAATTTTTTAGATTGTTTGGGGAGTCAGCTCCCATTCGTCTCCTAATTACTAAATTTTTTAGATGTTTGGGGAGTCAGCTCCCATCCGTCTCCTAATTACTAAATTTTTTAGATGTTCGGGGAGTCAGCTCCTATCCGTCTCCTAATTACTAAATTTTTTATATGTTTGGGGAGTCAGCTCCCATCAGTCTCCTAATTACTAAATTTTTTAAACTTTTTAAATTATAACAGGCACAGAACATACTTGATAGATAGGAAGGTACTCGACAGACACGGACAGCGCTTGACAACATGAACAATGATGGTAAACGGCGGATAAATGGACTCCGAACCCCATTCAAAGTAGCAGCTCCCATTTCGAACACTCCACACTCTCCTCATTGCCACAAGAACTACCTGGGAAAGAGAAAAAAAAAGAATAAATTAGAGAAAGAAAGGAGAGGGGGGAGGGGGGCTCATAACAAGAATATAAAATTAATATTTTAAACAACACCAAGAAATCGAAATAACTACAAGCGTGACAAGTACTCTACCTTCATCAATGGCACCAACAGAGAGACAACAGCAACAGATAAAACTGCAAAACAGAAGAAAATAATGAAGCAAAGCAATCATCCAGAAGCCAAAAAAACAGCAACAACAAGCAAATGTCAGCACAATTCACAAGAAACAATCAAGACACTCACTGACAAACAAAATCACAAAGAATCCAGCACAAAAAGTAAACACAAAAGATCAGAAAAGAATAAATAAATGATTAGATGGCTTTAAAGCTCCAAATTTTTTAGGAAGCTTTGGACGATCAGGACAGCGGAAAGGTGAAAGAGACTGAGGAGAGCTTTGACCCCACACTATGTAAGATCCCATGCTCAAAGTCTGAGTGAAGCTTAATGCAACGCAACAGTAACTGCATATTGAGAGACGAGATGCAATATCTGCTCACATCTACGGCAGCAATAATTTGCACCAATTGTAAATCTGTATGCATCTGCAATAATAAAAGGTCCAGAAAACAGGTTGCATTCAATGCTCCTGAACATTGCAGACCTTTTCATCAGACTATGCTAACAAAATGAAAATGAAATCTAATTAAACATTCACCTTATGTAAAAAGGACGGTGAAAGTTCATAAACTCGGCTTGTGAACCTGGTCCCAGCATCCATAAGTAGTGCCCAAAGACTAGTACATGATGCCACACAGCTTATAGGCAGACCATCTGCCATTCCTTTCTCTACATGTTGAGCGGAGCCACATTGTAATGGTACCTAATTGCATTATAACCAACAGTTAAAATTGAAATATGAAACAAAAAAGCCATTAGCATCAACAACTTTTATCTTTATTATGGTCTACATAAAGATCATACTCCAAGCAAAGTGAAACAAACAGGGGGCGAAAATGATACACACATCTTCATCCAGATAATCACCAAAAATGTGCAGCATGCAGCTTTTCACCACTAGGTAAAAGGTTAATATCACACCATATACCCGATGCATAAATGGAGAGTTAAGTTTCTACTACGTAAGGCATTTTATTTGTAGTATAACACAATCCCTAATTTCTATCTGGTATAACATTTAAAAAAAGGAAAAAGAAAAGAAAAAGAAAAAAGAACACTAATACCAAAGAACATCACATAAAATAGATAAAGGAGAAGAATCGAGTGTCAGTACTATTAAAGAAAACACAAATATAATATTATTGTAATTCTTTCTTTGGATTATAGTGACTAAGAGTGAAGAAATTATAAATTTGAAAAGTGAAGATTGAACGTCATGAGGAAATTTTTGACTATATGCATAAAAAATGAAACATGAAGCATATTGAACTTTTAAAATATCTTACCGCAACCATGGATTCATTCATGACAATTGCATTCTGTCCATACATCTATAGGTGGAAAATATATTAGAATTCTTAGCATCTTTTTACATGCATCCAGCTGCAAGAAGTAATACAAATGCATATATAAGACAAGGTACAATATTACAAATTGAAATCAGTAAAATGCATGTTAGATTAGCTCTAGTTAAACCTGAAGCAGGAGACAGCTCTGACCTAGATCAGTTGCAGATCCTACAAGTTAACCAGTTTCCCAAGTCCAGGATAACAGGTCCAGAAAACAGGTTGAATTCAATGCTCCTGAACATTGCAGAACATTTCATCAGACTATGCTAACAAAATGAAAATGAAAATGAAATCAAATTAAACATTCACATTAAAGAAAAAAAATGACAAGGAGAAATGGAGAGGAAAGACAAAGACAGAGTTGGAGCATACAACAGTAGGGTGGAAGGACACTAAAAGACTTACCAGTATGCCCGCCAAATCCAAAAGATCTCTTGCACCAATTTGGCCCATCTCAGATAGAAGAATTGCAGCTATTTTGTCCAATTCCCTTTGCATTATTATTGTTTTTGACAGTCTCGTCTGAATTTTCTCTATCATCTTGGACATCATTGTAATGGCCACAGGAATCAGACCTTTTACTATTAAAGCGTGATTGCACATAAGCAATGGCACCACCAGCAACCACAATTCCAGAAGCAAGAAGTAATGCTTTCCTGTGAGGAAAAAAAAAAAGTAAAATACCAGACATTCATCAGGGAAGAAGATGAGAGGGACATAATGCAACTTGAGCAATATAAAATACATCAATACCTCCTTGAGGCCAGAAGACTTCGACCATGCTCAGTTAACTGTAACAGTTGAAGTGAAGGCATCTTTTATTGTGGATCTCCACGCGGTAGCAAAGATTAGCAACCAACAAGGAGGCAAGAATCTGAAATGCATTAACAACAACAGTAAAACATAATGCTCCAAGCTTTTGAATTTCAGCCAAGATGGTAGGAAATTATCAAATTAATAAGTATGAGGGATCACATTTTAAGTATAAGTCACGAACCAAATAGCTAATGTCTTATAGGACAATGAGTATATGCCCTTTGTTACGACTTATTATAATTGACAAACAAGAGGATACAAGGAACAAGGAAGATAAATTATAGGTGAAAATCAATTCTACGAAAGAAAATTGAAGTAGATAAAATTTGAGTGACAATTTTTTTTCTTATTTACAAAAACATCTCAAACCTGCCCCCAAAGAAAAAATATATCTCCAGAAGGATTAGAAATTATTACAAACACTCAACAGAAGAGACTGAATAAGCAGGTCAGTTGTTGCACCATTTAATGCAACCATTGCAAGTAAAATTCCTTGTAAAAGAACAATAGATAATCCTCCATAGGTAAGATCCTATTGACTAACAAGATGAAGCAGATATTTGTCTAGAAAACAGGACAAGGAAAAGGTAAATTCTTACTATTGTCTCGCAAGAGCTCTCATGAGTGACAGTTCACTATTGAGATTCAAAAGCCAATCGCGTTAACCATGCTCCATCAACAGTAAACGTTGGCAAGAGTGCATACTTCAAGATATCTCAATTGACAACTTCTAAGCAACAAATATGTCTTGTAACGTGGCTTCTTATCAAATAACTTCAACAATAATCAGGCATAACAGATCTGTGAGACAAATTATACAAAGTACTATCAACAAACAAATAATGATAATGGAGTAATAAGTTAACAAAAAAAGCAGCAACAACATGCAACATCCACACACATTAATTACCGTATGTTGCCAAATGTAATTTGGTGTTCAGAAACTAAAAAGAATAAATGACTTTAAAATGGTAGCAAAGGGATCACAAATGCCAAGAAAATGAGGGCAATTAAGGTTGTTGAATACAACAGCAGTTCAAGCAACTAAGAATATTTCCAATCTAGACACGTAACTGCCCTCATAGGGCTATAATTATATATCCTTTCCTTTCCTCTACCACATCCTAAGCTCAATTTTCCAAATATCACTAAATAAAGCCATGTTCTTATTACCTTTATTAATACTAAAATTTTGACAACTCAACTTCAATTGAATTTACCGTGTATCGAAAATCTTGCAATTAATTTCCTTTAAAAGATAGTATCAATCATAAATCCGTGCATCAACACTGAAACCAAACAAATCAAAGTCGCAAGTTTAGGGGAAAAAAATTATGGAAATTTAAGCTGAAAGTTAAAAAATTCAAAAGGAAACTATAAGAGTATAAATACGTGACTAATTATTAAAATAGAGCAACAAAGATAAAGAAAATTCACACGAATTAAAAAGAAAAAGAGAGAGTCATCGATTTTTTTTATCAATGTAAGAAGACGATCATAACAGAGATCAAAAGGGTGAAGGAAAGAAAAATTAAAAAGAAATCAGATTTTCCTAGGGTTTATCGGGAACAAACAAATCAAAGGGAAATGGAAAAGGACCAACAGGAGATCGAAAGATAACCTTAATTATTCTTCACTGGAGATGATTGTTGGCCATTTTCTTGAGAGGATCGCGAGAGAATATCGATTGAAGAAGAAAACGGGAAAAAGCAAGAAAAAACGGGCTAGGGTTCTTGAAAATTGAGAGAGAAGGAAACGGAAAAATCAGGGGAAATGCAGAATGGTGAACAGGAGATTGAGATTGAAAGAAACCTGATGATTCTTAATGATGAACAGGAGATTGAAAGAAACCTGATGATTCTTGCGGGAGCCTGAAAAAGAGGGAAGGGGTTTTGGAAAATTAAGAGAGAAAAATGAATTGCGAATAAAGGCACAGAGGAAACCCAAAAACGAAAACGCAAACCAAAACTAAAACTAAAACTAGGCTTTCCGCTATTGGGTTTTTATTTTTGCCCAACACGTCTTTATTTTTTTGTTTTGGCCCAAAACCAAATACTGGATTGAGACTCTTTTGATTATTGATGATTTGGTCAGGTGTAATGATATTGGATTGAGGCAAAAGAATATGACTAAATGCTAGAATTAGGAAAGAATTACAACAATTTTGTTCCTTTTTTGGCGTATTAAATTTCTGC
The DNA here is from genome assembly GCA_001974805.1 of Corchorus capsularis. Taxonomy (NCBI): domain Eukaryota; kingdom Viridiplantae; phylum Streptophyta; class Magnoliopsida; order Malvales; family Malvaceae; genus Corchorus; species Corchorus capsularis. The sequence continues at coordinate 6,156 of AWWV01011984.1, read as the reverse complement.
TTGACAATTTACAGTGTGTTTGCACCCAATGCTAAGACCAGAAAATTATAAGTAGAAAGCCTTTTCTTTTGGGATAAAACAAAATAGTGTCAAATACAATTTGACAAGGACCTCATGTAAACATGTCAAATATCTAGTGAACTTAGAAAGGCATGTGGGATAAAACAAAAGGTGATTTTTTTTGGGCCAGAAACGAGAAAAACAAAAGGTGATTATTTTAGGCAGCCCAACTGACCCACATTCATTTATTTACGCTAATTAACTTTTGGGCTCGGCTTGGGAAGTATGTAAGTAAGCCCAATAGTGTTATGAGAAAACTAGCCCAAATGGCAATAGACTGACTTCTTTCTTTCATTAATGCCGGTAAATTTTTGCAATCTAATTGGGAAAACCTTTTGCAAATTAATTACGAAACAGTTAAACCTTTTGCCATTGTTCTGAGATTGGAATAACAGTGTCCTCTAAATTTGTTCATTTGCACATTTAACTCCTTAAATTCAGAAGAGGATAACATTGATATGTGACGATCGATTATTATGGAATATAATTGAGGTAATTATCAATTAAGGAAGCAGAAATGAAATGTACATCAAGAGAGTTATGAAAGTGTATCAATTAAATTAATTACTAGTATATGAATTCTACACGAATTGTGGCTGTCAAGAAAAAACAAGGAAATTGTTAATCAAGAATGACAAAATGTAATTTTTTGTAATAAATTTTGATTTCCTTTTCAAGGCTTCATATATGATCAATTTTCTTTAGCCGAACCGAAGTTAGGTTAGGCGTACGGTTTTATTTCATGTCTTCATTTTTTTAATATATGAGTCAATATATACCACCTTGGCACCTTATATATATATACATATTATAATCAAAAGCATAGTATAATCTTAATGTCATTTTTATAATGTCTTATTTATGTTAACATCGATTTTGCTTAACAACTTGAGCCTTTCTTTTTCAGCTTTCTACGTTATTATGTGCTTTGTGGTTTCAAAGAAGGCCGAAAGATTAATTAATTTACTCCATAAACTAATCCAAAACGGTAATTAATTCGGGTTTAATTATCGTATACCAGTTGGCAATTTGCCAGTTTTGCCAAAGCGACCAAAGAAAAATACAGAGACTGCTACAGTGAGCAAAGTTCAAAGAGGTGGGGGAATTGGGAAATGCCTTCGTAAGAAAATTAAAGCTTATAATTTTCCAAGCAAGTGCTAGTCAAATCGGATACTAATTATTATTAATATTTCGTAATACAATAAACTTGACTAAAATCACAGCTCCAAAAGTTGTTTGAAACTGAAACTGAAACTAATCTCCATTTTCTACATAAAAAAATCTTAAAATGTATCAACAATTACAAGCCTCATGAATAAATACGGTTCCCGTCCCTCCGTGAGAGACTAATTTTGCCGGCGCCGGAGCTTTCACCTTCCTGATCTTTTCCACAAACATTGTGGAAGAGTTGAATCAAACACCTTAGCACAAAAGGCACGGCGGCCGCACCCATGACATACCGGAACCTCACATATTCACGTGGAGTCACGGCAAAAACTGCCGAACCGTAAGTCACGAGCATTGAAATGGTGGCGATGATGATTTCGAGATGGAAAGGAAACCTGTGGGTGAGAGAGATGATGACAAGTACGGAGGCGGAAAGAGCCAGAGTGTTGGAAATCAAGAAAACATAGTAGGCCCCTGATTGAGATGCATATATAGCTCTGCCTGGAATATGTCCGTTCTCGTCATCTTGCCACACTCCGCCGGGAGGGTTGACTCCGGCTTGAAAAGTCACGGCGGCTATGAGGGTTGCCACTACCAGCAAAACGTTTCGGACGTCGCTGGGCTTGTCTCTGCCTTCTTCGTACTGGAAATGTTTGTACCAGCTCTTCCCTGTGCTTAATCGGCTAACCATTGTCTTCGTGATGAAGAATTAATTTTTTTTTCTCTCTTTTTGGTGGTGAATTCCAGTGGATTTTCTAATAGTTAGCTCTTCAATTTATATATGCAGGAAACAAAACTACTTAGAAAATTGAGTTAGTCAAGCTTGCAAAAAAAGAAAAAGAAACAAAAGAAGGAGTCAGTCAACATGGAGTGATGGAGATGGAGCTTTCTACCTTAATAGTAATAGTCTGGAAACAAAGAGCAAGTTGAAGGCAAAAGAATCGATTCCCCTGGATAAAAAATTTGGGTTTGGTTTGGTGAGGTCGTCGAATTCAACCTCTCTTAGTCTCTTTATTATAAAAAATTAACTACTAGTAAAATAAAATATAGTAATACAATGTTAATTAATTGACAGGGAGGGGCCCATATCAATTTTCAACATTGATTGCGACGAAACATCGTGTTGATTTCGTGACAATCTCCCGGTTGGTAGAAATTAAATTTAGAATGTTAAAAAAATTTAGAATGTTATCAAAAAGTAAGAAGGTTCATTGTTCCTTCATGCAGCTTGACTTCGTTGTAAAAGTAAAACTTTTGGAAACTTTCTTAATCTTAAAATTAAGTTAACAACCATGTCCATTTTCTCGGTTTCTAATTGAAAATATGGCATCAAGGAGGTTTTTTTTGGATAAATATGTATTCATTCATCCAATAGCAGGAAAAAGAACTGTTATAAAACTAATACAAGAGATTTAAGTTGTTTATAAAGAACAACTACCAAGCTAACTGTAAGTTCCAACTGTTATAAATAGAAACATTGACTGAATCTTTAGCGACATTAGGAAGACCAGACAGACGAAATCTAATAAACTCAGCAATGACTTGGAAAGACTGCTCAACTGTATGCATATTCTTCTGAAATATACGCGCATTGCGTTCCCTCCATAATACATAGCAATAGGCATTCCATGCTAGTTTCAAAACCAAAGAGATAAGTGACTTCCCTTTAAGTTTCGATACAGCCCAATGGAACTCAGTTTGCCAATCACCTACAGTCCTTGTCAAAGCACAAGTTCTGAGTATTTTATCCTATAGTTTCTTTGAATACTCACAAGAAAAGAAAACATGATCTCGACACTTCAAATGTTGACCACAAAGCACACAATCCATAAAGTCCAACTGAATATTCCACTTGCTTAAACGATCCTTGCTAGGTAGACGATCTAAAATAGCCATCCAAGCAATAATAGAATGTCTGGGAAGATTATAAGAAAATCAAACTAACCTCTGCCAAGGAACTCGAGGGTTCTTGTGCCTTAATTGCTCATATATCAAGGAGGTTCTATAAATGTACCCAATTTGAGACCATTCACCACTTTGAATAAACTGAGTAGCTTTACTTCTAAGCTCGAGTAGTTTCTTCATGTTCCAACTATATCGTGGAAGACTCATAGAAGGGTTTTTAGTTTGAAAGAAAAGGTCAAAATTGACGGATTTGGCTCCTCTCCAATCTATAAAATAGACTGGAGAGGCCAATCTATGGTAAGATTTTGTCACCTGTCCATTTTCAAATCCAACAGTTGTAACTTATTATATGAGCAAAAGTGCGAAACATAAAATCAAATCTACGCTCTATTGCAGTAACTTTCTCTATCCCTCTCCCTTTTCCCCCTTTTCCCATATACTAATTAACAACCATATCTAAAGTCTTAATCTTACGAATAGAATCTATAGTTTTTTTTGGCCAAAGAATAAAATCTATAGTTCGTCATCATTTTTTCCCATTTTTATGCTCACTGTTGTTGTTTCTTCTTCTTCTTTTTTAAACTTTTTTCTCTATAATTCTGAAGTGATGAAAACTGAAAAGCCTCCTCTTTGAATATATCATCTTCGGCTTTTGCAAATTTGTTGGATCATCTTTGGCATTTGCTTTGTAATGCAAATTTAAAAACTTTCTAGATTGCTAAACTTTCTGGGTTCTCAAAATTCTTTCATGGTAATCTTGTTGAAGAATTAAGGTTTATAAACAGTAGGAATGGCGGCAAGATTTTCTGGGTTCTTAAAATTCACTTTGAGTCACTTTATATATCAACAGAATTAATTTAGCAGCAACAAAACTTGTGAGAAAACTTGTGAGATTCTTAAGTCGCCATAAATCAATTATTGTTTTTCCCTTTCTAAGCAGTTTAAACTTTTAGGAGAAAAAGCACATTGATCTAGTGTGCTAGAGTTCTGTATTTAAATTTATTGATAAGCATTAGATTTGAAAATTGACAGGTGGCAAAATCTTACCATAGAGTCCATTTCCAAATCCAAAATTGACACACGAACAATGGGAATGAAGCAGGGGATATTGGAAAAATGATTAGGAACTGTTCTTAAGCATGTACATTGTACACAATTCATTAATTAGATATTACAAGAATAATTAAAATAATAATAAAAGACCTATAATTAAGAACTCTAATCTAGCAAATGGTCAATTGGTTCACAATTAACTGGATGCAACCCATGTTTCCTTGTGGCTTTGGGTTGATAAAGCTCGAAGAGGTATCTCTTGCGTATCAACTGGGGGAGAAACAGAGTATCTTTCTCTTAATTTATTGAATATGTGAATCAAGCAACGAACCACAAAAGGCACGGCGGCTGCAGCCGTGACATAACGGAACCTGACGAATTCACTGGGAGTAACAGCAAAAATTGCAGAACCATAAGTCACGATCATCGAAACTGTGGCAACAACAATTTCAAGATGGAAAGGGAATCCGTAGGTGAGAGAGATTATGACAAGTACTGAGGCGGAAAGAGCCATAGTGTTGGAGATCAAGAAAACATAAAAGGCTCCTGGTTCTGATGCATAAATTGCTCTGCCTGCAACATGTGTTCCATTGGTATCTTGCCATACCCCACCGGGAGGATTCACCCCAGCTTGGAAGGTCACGGCGGCTATGAGGGTGGCGATTACAAGGAGGAGGTTTCGGACGTCGCCAGGCGAGTCTCTGTCTTCGTCGTACTGGAAATACCTGAACCAGCTCTTGCCTGTGCTTTTAATTAGTACCATTTTCTCTGTGCAATAAATTTTGAACAACTCTGGACTTTGCTCTGCATCAAAATGTATAAATAGAGAACCCAAAGAGTTGGAATTGAACGAGTCTTTCAGTCAATATGGCGGCGTGCCTTTGGTTTGTTGGTCAAGAAAAGGTAAGCAAAACTTTTCTAGGATTAGGAGTTGGATTTGGTTAAAAGTGGTCTGAATTGTGAATCAAAGCTACCATCTGCACGATTTTACAGATACATGTGTGGTCATGATTTTTGATAGTCAAGGTGTTTTCATCACTCATGACTGATTCTCAGTAGTAGAACGTTATTGAAAATTCTCTTTAAGAAACATGGGAAATTAGTAGTTATTATAGTATAATTTTGATTTGTCGAGAAGACTAATAAAACACGTCAAATTTCGGATAACCCCATAATTCATCACGTGGATATAATCCATTTAATCAGAAAATAAATTAAAAATTTATAATCTGGTGCACAATTAACTTCAAGCTGACCAGATTCAAACAACAATATCTGGTTATCCATTTCAGATTTTGGTGAATCAACTTCAAGGAAATCCCAGAACCATTTCTTGGAGACCACTTTAAGAAGAGCATTTAGTCTCCTGCTTTACAAATATTACTAGGGTACGACCCGGGCTTCGCCCCGGGAAGAAAAAATTGAGACAATCCTTTAATTTAAATATTTTCTAGTGACATAGTAATTTTATTATTAAGATTCATTTATCCTTTTTTAAAATGTTATTTTAGTTAAAAAAATGAGTTTAAATGGCCTAATGAGATCATTAATATAAAGCAGAATAGGTAGCAATAATAATTCTAACTTTTAAAAGCTTCTTATAAACCTTGTTGCAGCAAGACTAAGAACACTCTCAAAGAGAAAACGTTTTGGAGAGACTCCTGAAGTGATATTATTAAATTATTAAGTTCTTTTCCGATGAACAGTTGAACATCAAATTAACTCTTAAATCAAAATCAAAACCAACACTTTACATGTTTCAAATTTAATTTCTCTAAATCAAAACCAAAAGTAAATGAATATAAAATCTACCAAAAAGAACAAACAGAAATTCAACAACAGGAGAACCAAAATAGGAACGGATTTTAGAATTGATGAACTTCATATGAATCTGAATCAAGATCAAAACTTTACATGCTCCTTAATGAAACATAGTTTGCTAGATGGATATTTGAATAGAATCCACGAAAT
>AWWV01011983.1:0-17786 GCA_001974805.1 Corchorus capsularis | reverse complement strand
TATATATATATATATATATATATATATATATATAGTATAATTTAGTACTACTAGGCTACTAGTAAATTTTCTTTTACTAGTAAATACAGCATCTCCAATCTTTGACCATTTCGCATAATCATTAAAAAAAGAGTAGTAGAGCTCATTAAGCTAAGATAATGCTTTCTAATTGGTACAATTCTATTTGGGATAAGTCTAATTTCCAAAAGAGTAGATCGATAACTAATCCCATTTAATTACGGAAATTCGAGAATTTGCCCATAACAAAGGAACTATGAAATGTGAATAAATGATTTGATGATATGAATATGATATGCAAAAAAAAAAAAAAAGGACAAAGAAACTCAATGTGTCATGTAGGGAAGAAGAAGAGGTTTATTAAACAGATCATCATATATATCAAACTCATGTCTCTAATGCCGTCTTCTTGTATAAGGAATAACTCCCCATTTCTTCAACAACCACATGGTGAACCGAACCCACTCCGCAAGAAACAAAAGTCCCATCAAAATCACCACTATATATATTTCTCTCATTTTGGTTGGCCCCGTATAGATTACGGAAATTACGTAAGTGCCCGTCATGGAAAGTATGGCAAGCCGTAACCCTGCCCTGAGAGGGAATCCACTCGTGAGAAGAGATATCATGGCAAGTGATGCGAAGAATCCAATTGCATTAAACACAGTGAAAACAGCAAAGATTTCAGGGTCACTAGCCATGACTGCCTCTCCCGGCGTCATTCCTCTCTTTTGAACCGTATTTATGGTCTGAGATTTCCCTTTTTCTGCTGACCAAAATCCGCTCGGAGGGCTCAGAATTGCTTGGTATGTGACCGTTGCTATAAGGACCGCCACAACCATTAGGGCATTCTGGGTTTCGGTTGATGATTCCGAAACTTCTTTCATCAGTTCCTTCCATAGGTTCCATGAACATGAAGATCGCATTATTCTTTGACTTTCTGCTTGCGTTCGGTTATAAGCATTGTAATTTGTTGTGATTTCTCGGGCTTTCATAGCTCCAACTTGATTAAAAATCTGATAAATATGAATGTCATAAAAATCACCTCCACTTTGTAGCAGAAGATCAAGGATATCCCTAGGTGTGAATCCGCTTGAGTTCATGGCATTCACATCAACCCCTGAAACACTTGCTTCTTGACCAATTAACAGACTTATGACCTGCAATTTTTAAAAGCAAAGTATTTGAGAAATGCCTAAGCCAAAAGATTTTGAATATAACTTAATTAGTAGAATAACTTAGTACCTAGGATTTAGTAGCAAGTCTCTGCTTTTATACTTGGCATCTTTCCTCAATTGGAAATTGGAATGTGGTAGAAGAAATGTTGCTTGTTATTATATATATTAATTAATACCTAGACTAGATACTCTGTCCTTTCCTTCAGCTTCAAACAAATGGTTTCCCTTGGGAAAGTGCTGAAGGCACTTAGTATGTCATATTTTAGAATAGAAATGAAATCCATTGCAGATCAAAACCAAGTTGAACTGTACTAATTAAATTATATATAGTACAATTTTGGTAAACAAATGGCAAATTTAAAGGCTAATGCATTCAGGATTCCATACCAATCTCCTGATTTTATATGCTGCATGCAGACATGGTTTCCACTTTCCAACAATATAGCTAGCAAGCCTCAAATGCCAATGAATGAGTAATATAATAAGCTGAAACATAAGACAAAGCAGTAGCTAAGAACAGATTAAGTACTTTATAAACTGAATGCACTTGCCTCATGTTGTCTGTTGAAGGTTGAGTGATGTAATATGGTGTTCCCGTCTTTGTCTTTCCAATTCAAAATTTCCTCCATCTGTAACCTTCTTATCTCCTCAATCAATAACCTCGAAGCTTCAATCTGATTACTCTTCACAGCCAAATGAAGGGCAGTTTCGCCAAAAGCAGTCACTTGTTTACAGGAATCAGGGCAAGCGCCGACCAGTTCCTTGATAACATCAACTCTGCCTTTCAAAGCGGCGCAATGAAGTGGAACCTTGCCATCTTTTCCCTTCAAAACACATAAATCATATCCAACTCTCAAAATCTCTCTTACAATCTCAATCTGCCCATTGGCTGAAGCCACATGCATTGGGCTAAAACCATTTTCATTTATCTCCCTTGCGAAACCCGGCTTTCTGCTCACAATTTCTTTCGTGATTTCTGTCTGTCCTGCCAATGCTGATATGTGCAGAGGATTATCAACTGAGTTTAAGGCAACTCGATCAAGCAGCAATGGATCTTCCTCGAGTAATGATTGAACTGTAGATATATCTCCAGAACGAGCTGCTTCTCCCAATCTTGGTTCCATTGTTCTCTATTTGATATCCTGTTGCCCCCCTTGGCCAATCTGACAAAAATGCAGTATTATTTAGCTTTTGTTGGAACATTTTAGTTAGACTTTCGATGATAGAATTCGTAATACTCAAGTTTGAGAAGAAACGTGGATCGTTGCCCAGTGGACTGGGAATGGAATTATACGATATATGGGCAATGATGGCATCAAGTGCAAGCAAGACACAAAAGTATTCTTCCTATGTAATTTTGGCATAAATACCACTTTCCACCCTTAAGTTTGTACGGGCTGTCACTTTGCACCCAACTTTTTTATTTTGACCAAAACACACCCTAGAGTTTTATTTTTGTGCCACTTTGCACCCTCCCTCATGGTAAAACAAAATGGATCGGTTACGGTGTCCCACGTGGCATGCCACGTGGATAAAAATTGACATGTGGCACGCTACGTATGCAAAAAATGACACATATCATGCCACGTGTACAAAAAGTGACACGTGGTATGTCACATGTTTCCAAAAGTGACACGTGGCATGCCACATGTTTCAAAAAGTGACATGTGGCATGCCATATGCACAAAAGGATATGTGCCACATGTCATTTTTGTCCACGTAGCATGCCACGTCGGACACTGTGACCGATCCGTTTTGTTCTACCGTGACAGAGAGTGCAAAGTGGCACAAAAATAAAACTTTAGGGTGCATTTTGTTTAAAATAAAAAAGTTGGGTGCAAAGTGACAGTCCGTATAAACTTAAGGGTGCAAAGTGGTATTTATGCTATGTAATTTTTGTCTTTTATTATTATTATTATTAATATTGATATACTTTTGTAATCTGGAAAGCAACAACATAAAAGATTTGATACGTAAATCATATAAAGGAGGCTTGGTTTCCTTTATATGTCAAAAAGTAAGCCTTGGTTTCCATGAGGAACAAAGAACAGAAGCAAAGGGCACTCTGTGTCAACTCTATGGGCTACGGCTTGGGCTGAACTTCTACATATAAGCCTAATCAAAATCTGCTGGCTTCTGCTTTGGCGACGAAAGCGCAATTTTTTTTAAAAAAAGAGAAGGATCATATTGGGATTTGAACCCGACGTGAATCGAACACGCAACCTTCTAATCTGGAGTCAGACGCGCTACCATTGCGCCACGGATCCTATGGTACTTCAATTTCTCAATTTATCCTTTATCAAGTGCTGATCCAAAGCCAAGCCGAACAAAGAAAAGGCCCAAGGCCCAAAATAATTGATAATAACGCGAAATTATCCAGAGACAGTATTAGGTTTTGCTTTTCTGGGCCATCATTTCAAAACGATTCCCTCGAACGAAAACATTTTCCCTGACGTGTCACTTCTCAGCCGTCGTCGTCACTCCAAGTCCCAACCGCGACCACCAGATACACGCTCCAAAATAGAGGTATGTCTTTTAATAATATTTTAACCATGTACTATTTTGTGGACGATTAATTATAAAATTCTTGAAGGCTCTGCTCTTATCAGTTATGTTAGGATTCAATTACAGCTTAAGTTTTATTTATTTGACCTAAATAATCATGGTGCCTTAACAAAACTATAAAAACTCTTCTGTTTAGAATGGTCTAAAGGATGAATTTCCATCTTACTTATATTAATATAGCATGAATTTAAGGTGGATGAAGTTCTTATAAAAGCATAGAATTAAAAATGTTAAAATTGAAAATCGCTTGTATTCCATCATCAGTTTGATAAATCGGTTTTTGTTTTCTTTTAATATAGATAAAGATCTTTTGCTGATGCAGTTGAAAGTGGGTGTGTTCAGATGTATAAAGCAGTAGTATGACTCTTTATCTAATCAGTTTCTACTTTTTATTAGACTTTGTAAAAGTTGGTTAAATAACCGGTGATGTACGAATTTCTGTTTTGTATTGTAAGAATCACTTCATATTTTGCACCCCTAGTGATTCCATCCAAGCCGGAAGAAAAAAAATATGACAGATCATCAAAGTCAATTGTCGGAGGAAATCTGTATGGAAATTTTGGAGAGATTACCAGTTAAGTCCCTTATTCGTATCAAGATTGCATGCAAGTCGTGGAAATCTTTGATCAACTCTCCCGATTTTGTAGAACGTCACACTGATCGATCTGCCACTAATCCTAGTAAGTTAGGGATCATCCTAGAAAAGTATTCTGAGACTAAGAAAGAGTGTTCTCTCTTCTTCCACGAACTCAATTTCAATCCCATTTCTTTGGGAGAAACAACAATAATTGAGCTACCAATTACACGATGCAAAGAAGTCAAGCCCTTGAGTTGGTGTAGGGGGTTATTGTTGCTAGGAGTTAAATGTAGCCATAATTTGCTGCTTTGGAATCCATCAACTAGGGAATGCAAGGAAGTCCGGGACTCACCATATCATTATTGTTACAATTCTGCGGCGATTTCTGCGGCGATTTCTGCTTCTGCACTTGGGTATGATTTCACCATTAAAACTCATAAGATAGTTTTAATTTGGAGATTTGGTAGAGATCCCAACGACATCTCAGTTTATAATCTTAAAACAAATTCGTGGACATCTGTTGAAGTTGACGAAGATCATGAATATGCTTCTTTCAAACCCTCTACAACTATTGTTAATGGAGCACCGCACTGGCTGGTATGTCGACGTCGGGATAGGTTGGATGTTTATCTTGGGGATGGTGATCTTTACTATGAGATTGAATACTTTGATTATGATATGAATAAATTTTTGGTAGTTCCGCAGCCTTGTGGCGATTATGATTCCCCCCCTAGGTTATTTGATATGGAAGGACGTCCTTGTATTGGATGTTATAAATGTGGAAAGGTTGAAATATGGGTAATGATGAAATATGGTGTGAAGGAATCTTGGTCTAGACAGATGATCTTTGGTGACATTATTCCTTGGTACCCAATTTGTTTTGCAAAGGGTAACAGTGTCTATCTTGTTGCGGAAGGTAAATATCGGTGTTGCTCTTACGTCATCTACAATGGTAAGGAAAGAGGAATTGAACTTAAATTTCTGGCAGCAGACAGCAATATTAGATCTAGGAATGCTTTTGCATTTGTTGAGAGTTTGATTTCGTTGGAACCAGAAAGGTATTAGAGGAAGAACCAAAATTGGATTGAAATGAAAGAAGAAGCACTTTTTGTTTTGGTATTGTAATGGCTTCTGTAGCAAAACCTATAAGTTGGATTTGTGCTTAGTGGAAAGTTTTTTTTGGCCAAAAAAAATAATTACTTTTTTTTATATTGTTAGATCAGTAATCTCTAAAGTGTATTTGATGGCTTCACTTGTTGCTGTTGCTCCTGAATTAATTAACAGAGTTGTTGATGTTGACGTATTGAACAATTGGATTGCTAAACACCGCCCCCCTTTTTACACTTTTGCCTTTTATTCATATTTTAAACTTTCTAACAACAACTTCAAACTCTCAACTTTCAAACCCTAAAAGTCAAATTTGTAAGTTTTACATTATGGAAATCCAGATCTAGAGAAACAAATTTAAATTTTTGGGTTTTTTTTTTGTTTTTAGGGCTATGCCGCCCAAATTGGGCAGCTTGCCCATGGCATGCCGCCCAAAATGGGCGGCAAAGCCAATTTCTTTTAAAAAAATTAATTTTTAATTAATTAGTATTTAATTACTTAGTTTATTAGTTTTAATTAGTTAATTTATGATTAACTACTGTTAATTAATCTAAATTTTGATTGTTTAATAATTTATTAGTTTTATTAGGGCGGTATTTAAGGTTATCTCAATCCCACGTTATCGTCCATTTCCGGAGTTCTCGGCCTGTTTCACGTTAGTAATTAGCTTGAAGATTTCAGAGGATTTGAAATGTTACAAAATGGAGCAAAGGGCAAACGTGTCAAAAATTGTAAAAAGGGGGGCGGTATTTAGCAAAAGGGGGGCGGTGAATAGCAAACCCGGAGAATGGGTACTATTTGTAATATGCATTTCTTATGTTGTTTGCTAATCTTTTCTTGTAATAATTTGTTCATGTCTGTCTTAAGAGGAATGAAATTTCTAAACATTTCCCATGTTCCTCTCCCCCTTGTAATTTATACATTTGATCATCTCTGCAATCTAAAGGAGACTGCAGGGGAGATGGATTACAAAGTTACTTTTGATAATTGCATGAAGATTTAGTTCCCTATTATTCTGTTTCAGAATTATTCTCAAAAACAAAAGAACTACTCCATAGTCCACAGTAGACCAATTTGCGAGTTGCAATTCCATATAAATAATAAAATTGGAGGTTCCAAGTCCTTATCAAAGAAAAAAAAACTAAAAGGATTTGGAAACAAAACTAAAAGGATGTGATGTTCATAATTTCCTCGAGGCCGGATCGATAAACAAGGGCATTTTTTGCATATTAGAAAATTGAAACAAAGGACAAAATTTTACATTATGCAAACATCATTAATTTGCAATTGTTAAGTTGAAGCATGTTGGTCTATCAGACTACCAGCTAGGCAGTAGTATGATCACCACGCCAGCTGCATTTTGCTTAATTAGTACAATGAAACTTACGATTTGCAATGATTTCTTCCATTCCAGTATTGTCATCAGCAAGTAAATGTGCTATAGGAAAGTTTAGATCATCATCCACTTCCCATTCTTCAATATCCATGCCCCATTCAATATAATCAATTCCTGCCATTGCCAATGCTTCCATTGAAATTGACATGAAATTTTTGCAAATGGTGGGTATAATGTATATGTATATCGTGTGCTTTCTCTTGTTTCAGATTTGTTTTTGTGGAAGAACAACAATTGTTTGATGAATTTAGAACAGCTGCAATCTAGTATTTTTATAGTAAGAGTGACTAAAAAACTAAATATGCATATGATCCACGATGGGAATTGAAGATGCCAGGGCTTCTAAATGTTTTCATGAGTAACATAAACTCACATGCAGGCTTTACCTTCATTTCTCAATATTTAAAGTTCTTAGGTTAGTTATAGGCATGGAAGAAGCAAAAGTCTTGTGATTAAAATAGGGCATAAATACCACTTTGCACCCTTAAGTTTGTACGGACTGCTACTTTACCCCCAACTTTTTTATTTTGACCAAAACGCATCCTAAAGTTTTATTTTTGTTCCACTATGCACCCTCTGTCCGGTAGGACAAAACAAATCGAGCGCGGCGTCCGACGTGGCATGCTACGTGGACAAAAAATGACACGTGGCATGTATCCTTTTGTGCATGTGGCATGCCACGTGCCATTTTTTGAAACATGTGGCATGCCACGTGTCACTTTTTGGTACACGTGGCGTGACATGTGTCACTTTTTGGTACACGTTGCGTGACATATGTCACTTTTTGGTACATGTGGCACGACTTTTTGGTACATCTGGCGTGCTACATGTCACTTTTTGGTACACGTGGCGTGCCACGTCGGACACCGTGATAGAATCGTTTGTCCTACCATGACGGAGGGTGCAAAGTGGCACAAAAATAAAACTTTAGGGTGCGTTTTGGTCAAAATAAAAAAGTTGGGGACAAGGTGGCAGTCCGTACAAATTTAAGGGTGCAAAGTGGCATTTATGCCATTAAAATAGATACTTTTCTATCTATAGACTAAAGGCATGACGCCATGTATGTATATGCCTTCTGAATCAATTAATCACAACACTATAGGTGTTGTGATTGTGAGTTAGTGACTGTGTACCTTAATGACAAGTTTTCAGAATTATGCAACTAAATGCCATCTGATCAGGAAGTTAAAACAAACTTTGATAAAAAAAGTTTAAAACAAAACTTATGATTTTATGGTTTTTTTTTAAAAAACTTATGATAAAAAATATTTACATCTATATATTTGGATATATTTTGTTTAATTTCTGAAATTTTATATAAAAATATTAAATTAATTTAATAGAGAGAAGTATATGTAAAATTTATAAAAAACTATAATTTTTTTTGAATAAATAATTATACGTCTAAAAAATTAAGCGGGTTCAATTGACCCTTGTTTATATGTGGCTATGCCAATGTTTCAAATTACCGTTCTTTAATTCATTATTCTGTTGATGGATGCAGATATACCGACATTAAAGAATGTAGGATTTGCAGGTTTCACCTCAACGAACTTTGTAAGTCTTCCTGTCTTTATTTTATTTTTTTCAATTATTTTCTTCCTTGTTTTTTTGGTTTATTAATTCTGATTGTTTACTTTAATTTTTTTGTTTAGGTATCGATTGCCAATTGAACCCAGGCAGCGCTTGTAAGGAATGCATTGTTGCTTGGGGTATGTTTTTCTTTTCCCACTCCTAAACCTTACAATTTGTTAATTATATTGTGTGCTAATTTCTTACGCATGATTTTAGTGTTGAGATTAGTTCTTCACAATGACATCACATGGTTTTGAGTTTGGAATTCTTATAAGGTCTACTGAGGTTATTGAGGAAGTATTCTTAAATTAGCTACTAGCACTTGTTTATTTGTTTGTGTATGCATTATCAAACCTTTTTCCCTTTAAGACAATCCCTTCATGCCTCAAAATCAAACCTTTTCCCCTTTGAGACAATCCCCTCATGCCTAAAAAAAATGCCACATGGCTCATCCGCTCCTTGCCACCTTCATTTTCTCCAAAGGATCCTCCAATTGACACCTCATGTTTTTTTTTCTTTTTTAAACTTTTTTTTAACACTGTTTGGGCTTGGAATTATGAGTTTACTTTTTTTTCCCCAACCCTTTTCCCTTATCTCCTCTCCCTCACTATCAAACTCTTTCTCCATCTAAAGGAGTCCCATGAGACCTCCAAAATCAAACGCGTAGCCCCACTCTCCTCTAAGGAATTTGAAAAGTCATTGGGACTGCTAAGGAATTTTGATAAGGAATAATCAAGTAAAACTTTGAGGGTATGGGTTGATTCTCACAGGAAAAAGATCTGATGATTCATGAAGATTTTGAGAAATTCGGGAACTTCAAGTATGATTACAAATTTGAAGGATGTAGTGAAAGTCGATTACTTTTCTTTAAAGGAAAATTGATATGTATGCTTGGATATATGTGATATAAAGATTAACATGTTGATGATATTTTTGAGATTATTTTAATATTATTATATATATAATGAGGATACATATTTGATTCAGAAGTAAGATGACATAGGTAATCCAAAAGTCGTAGGACATTTGGATCATTGAGAGGAAATAAATTCCTGTTAAGTGGATGGTTAAGTTTAGCAAGACAAGTAATGTGATAGTATGTTATAGTGGAAAGCTCATTATGATGGTTATGTTGCTTGAGATTATTAAAGAAATATATTCTATATATTATTTTTGTAACCAAGTGAAATTATTAAACGTTCATTCTAACTTTTAACCTGGTGCGACCTTATCGCCCCGTTTTAGTCTTTTCTCACATGGCTAATTACTAAAAAATCCTACTAATCCTAAGAGGGTTGTTTACAATTCGTTGGCTTTGTATGTAATTTTAGAATTAGAATGTAATTAATAGTTTTCCCACCATTTTTTCTTTGCATTAATGTTTTAGGCTTATTAAGTTCCCGGTTTTAATGTTTTTCCTCATCATTATTGTGCATTCATGATGACAGGCTCTTTGTTTTTAATTTTACTTTTCCATTGCCTTTCACCGGTTTAAATTTCTTCCGAAATACGAAGGGTCTGTCATCATGAATGCACAATAATGGCAAAGGAAAACATTAAAACCAGGAACTTAGGCCTAAAACATTAATGCAAGGGAAAAAAATGGTAGGAAAACTATTGATTGCATTCTAATTCTAAAATTACATACAAAGCCAATGAA
This sequence comes from Corchorus capsularis, assembly GCA_001974805.1. Taxonomy (NCBI): domain Eukaryota; kingdom Viridiplantae; phylum Streptophyta; class Magnoliopsida; order Malvales; family Malvaceae; genus Corchorus; species Corchorus capsularis. The sequence goes on along the minus strand of AWWV01011983.1, from coordinate 7,710 downwards.
TTATAAACAACCCTCTTAGGATTAGTATGATTTTTAGTAATTAGCCATGTGAGAAAAGACTAAAACAGGGCGATAAGGTCGCACCAGGTTAAAAGCAAATCCACCAGGTAATAGCAGCAAGCAACCAGGATAGTGAAGGAAAGCAAGCCACAACTCCAAGCTTTATGTTTTCAATTTCAGTGTTTATGTTATTTACTTTTTAAATTATAGTAAATGTTTATGGATTTTGTTACTCCTAAGACTTCCTCTTTACATTTTACTCAATGTAGAGCATAGCTCATATCAATCAATTTATTGCATTAAAAATTTGCTACTCAACTTTTCCTACTCCTTTACATTACCAAATTGTTGCTACTCCTTAACAACACCAAAGTACACCAAAGGCAATTTATATAAAAGGAACATTTAACAATTTAAATTTCAAAATGCTCGACGCGCCAGCGCGAGTTATCCCTCTCGTACAGATTATATTTATATTGATGCAAGGTATAATGTAAAATTGGAGATAATGTTTGAGCTCAAGAATTTAAGTATTGAGAAATATGTTTGAATTTTGTGTGGTTGAATTTTTTGGAAGCTCTTTAAATAGAGTTAGAGAAAGATTTGAGATATGAAACTCAAATGGTACAAATTTTGGACAATTAAGGAAGGGGTTGTAGGAAGTAAACAAATTCTGATGGCCAAGAGGTTTTTAAGGAAATGACAATGTGGAGGAAAGTGACTTCGGAGTTCAAGTCTATAACGAATAAATTTTATCCGAAATTTTTTTTTTATTGTTAGTGAGCAAAAATTTTGAGGACAAAATTTATTTTAAGGGGAGTAGAGCTGTGATGCTCGTCCCTAGTTATTATGTTCACTAGACTAAGATCATCATTTACTAAGGAAATAATTTTTCTAATGGAAGCCAAATCAAATTGAAACAATATAAAAGTAGTAAGCAATTTGAAAAGAATGGTTAAATTAAAGGAGATACAAATTAGAGGATATAGATGCTAAAAAGATATTTTGGGGTTTTCATGAAGAAATGAAATTAGTTATGGCTAATTGAATATGGGAATATTATTAAAGAAAACAAGAAATTGGGAAATTATGAATTTTGTGGATTAAATTGTCAATGTTAAAGAATTGAAGGAAAAAAAGGAGGACTAAATTGAAAAGATATTAAATGTCAAGGGGTATGTTAGCAATTATACCCAATAAAAAACATGTGGCTAAAAATTAGCCACACATCATGAACAATTTGGGGATTATATATATAGAGACCCACGGCATCACCCAAAAGATGAACTCTCATTTTCCTTCTTTCTTTCATCTTTCTCCATTGTTATCCTCTTAATGCTCTCCTCTTCCCAAGCTTTATTCCTCCATCTTCCTACCATGAAAACCCTTGCTTTTATATTCAAATGAAAGCTTACTTCAAGACCTAGCAAAGCCCCATAGCTATTTCTCCTTCTAGTTTCAAGATTTACCAAAGTGAGGGTTTGAAAGTGTTAAGAGGATTGGAGGCCAAAGTTGGTGGTTTCATAATCATTGGACGGCTGAGGCACTGATCGAGGTATCGGCTAGACTCATAGTGGATTGACCTTGGGGGTGTACGAGTCCTCTGAACTGTGAGTAGGCTATCCTCAACGGAAAACCCGTTGAGGAAATGTTTTACTACTGCTTTTATATAAATGATAAATGATTTATAAAATGTTTTAATAAATGTTTTTGGTGCATAAGGATTTTGTTTTAAAGAACTTGTTCAAGCATACGGGGACTAATGGACGTAGCTCCAGGAATACGTATGACTTGTTGGTGGAGCGTCTCGGATGCAACCCAGCGCTGGTGAGTTTGTTTTAACGAGCCATGGCTCTCATTTTGGATCAACATGGTTCGTAGCTCCAGGCCTGACACGTTATATTTATTCATTTGCAGCGTGTGCATGGGAGAGCTAAATTGGGTGTGTTGCGACCACCACGAAATAGTAACTTTGTTATAAACTTCCCAAAACGCCCTCAATCATCAACCTAAATAACGAAAAACTGAGTAAAAAAGTACCGAAATACCCTGACAATTTGTTCTTGGGTGAATGTGGTGAGGTTTCTCAATTGGTTTTTTGGTACTTCTACTTCTCGTTTTAATGTTTGTTATAGATGTTGAAATTGTAATGTAGTGGACCCCGCACTCTAGCTTCTACCTGTTTGATTAATGTATGATTTCCTTTTGTGTATGCAGGTGTCTGTGATCACGTATTTCACGTCCACTGCATCGACAAGTGGCTCAAGCATAGTCATTTTTGTCCATTGCCTTATTGTCCACTGCGTATGTTACTGCTTCTCTTGCTTGGATTGGATAGTCTAATGCCTCATTTTACTATCTGCATGGTATTAATGTCTTCTTTGTTTCATTTGGTTGCTTCTGCAGGTGATAGGAAGTGGGATTTCAAGATGTATGGCAACTAGATTAGGACCCTGTACGCAGGTGTCTGTGATCACGTATTTCACGTCCACTGCATCGACAAGTGGCTCAAACATAGTCATTTTTGTCCACTTCGTATGTTACTGCTTCACTTGGTTGGATTGGATAGTCTCCTGCCTCATTTTACTATCTGCATGATATTAATGTCTTCTTTGTTTCATTTTATTGCTTCTGCAGGTGATAGGAAGTGGGATTTTAAGAAGTATGGCTACTAGATTAGGTACCTGTATGTAGGTGTATGTGATCATGTATTTCACGTCCACTGCATCGACAAGTGGCTCAAGCATAGTCATTTTTGTCCATTGCCTTATTATCCACTGCGTATGTTACTACTTCTCTTGCTTGGATTGGATAGTCTCCTGCCTCATTTTACTATCTGCATGGTATTAATGTCTTCTTTGTTTTATTTTGTTGCTTTTGCAGGTGATAGGAAGTGGGATTTCAAGAAGTATGGCAACTAGATTAGGACCCTGTTGTTTAGGGATTTGGCTCCTCTCCAGCCCATAAAAAGACTAGAGAGGCCAATCTTTATTCAGATTGAGACACGTGTAACTTTCAACATCTAATGGTGGATATCATTTTATTCAAAGCTATTGCATTGTACTGGATTGTTTTACTTCTCCCAATTTTGTTCTACATTGTTAGCGTTTTCTGCAACTTAAGAATTTGGATTCGTCATACATTATCCAATTCAATTTCCCAAACACAGGCCAAAACTTTCCGGTGAATGAATTTTGGCCGACCGACCGGTAGTCCTCAAAACTTTCCCAATCACAGGCCACTCAATTTCCCTTATCTCCTCTGCGACAAGGTTGCAAAATACAACTATCTTCTCTCGATTCTTCATCTATTTTCGTCGCCTTTTTATATCTGCTCCTATTTCGCTCCTCAACTCATCTCTTTCACTTGTCAAAGCCTCCGCTTCAACTTCCTTCTCAAACCTCAATGACATCCTTTCCTTACTTTTTCTTCTTCATTAAATCAGTATAAGGTTGTAGTTGGGCAAATACATGTATATATGGTTGGTCGCCCTTCATTATCTGTTTTTGTTTCTTGGATTTAGTAATTTAAGGATTTGCTCCGCTCAAGAAATTTAATTTGCGGAACGATAGATAATCTTTTTGCGCAAGGGACGATAGAGTTAGAAGGGTAATAGGGGAGAAACGAACAACTGAATTGGGAAGAATTGAAAGAAAATCTACTACAATACAGTACTTCTGAATAGAAAACCCTTAACCGAGCCTCTCCAGTCCATAAGCCAAATCCGTTGTATAGTCATTTTTGTCCACTTCCTTTATTATTATTATTTTTTTGCCAAAGTAAATGAGTCATTATATACAAAACCTTAGCAAACTTAAGGGTGGTGGGTTTGGGAAAAAGGAAACATGCCTCCACCGCACCAAATGTGTTTTTACGACATACATATACCTTAAATAATATTTAAAAGCTAAAATATCAACAATTTCCATTAAATGCCCTTTTCAAATTGGACCGCCACCGGAATCTTCACCGATTCCATGGCCGGTCCGGTTTTTAAAACATTGCTTGGAGCTCCTTATCTAAGTAACTGAGTTTGTAAAATCATTATACATCAGAAACTTGAAATATGATATCAAAAATATCCCTGGACTGCAGTCTGCTGCAATTTGATATGATGAACACAATTCCGCATCATTTCTCAAGGACTTTTTCCTTCATTCTTAAAAACCGTAAAGGAATAGGTCTTTCCAAGACAGATACATTAATATTGCTCCACACTTCTGATATTGTAGGAAGCTCTGCAATTTTCTCCAAAATTTTCATATCTTCAGGTAAAACATAACCAAATACTGTGTATGTTTTTCTCCACTCGTCGTGGTTTGCTAGACTGATAAAGAATTCAGGGCCAGACCCAACCCATGCAACTGATCCTCTTCTTACATTGGTGTGGCAAGCCTCTATTGGAATCTCCTCAAATTGAATCCCATGGGCTTCAAGTGTTCCTTGAATTAGTGCAAATGGGGGGCCAAATGTAGCCTACAAAGCCATATGAACAACTCTTGTAAGTTACACAAACTTGAAAATGCCGATAAACTGAATTCATGCATGGAATCGAAGTATTGGACGGTTTCAAAAACATGGAATGAGGATGTTATCAAGAGATATGGTAAAGAATTAAAGAATAGATGTCATTAAGAAATATGAACAAATGTAGAGAGAATTAGCATGCAACAACTTGGTAAACCTCAGTTTCTACATTCACAAAAGCCTTACATGTTCAATGTGATTTCCTAGAGGATCCCAAGAGTTTCCCCTGCTTTCAGCTCGATAAAACTGGCAACCAGCACAATGGTGTAATGGCAACAGCTCAAGGATATACGCAACAGAACGTGGAGCACAATCAGGCAAAAACTGGAAATTCGTAGATAACAGAAAGGAGGTGAGAATAAGAATTGCCCATAAGGAAGAAAACCAAAATTGAACATGGACAAATGATAACAATAAATTGGGGCTGTTGGTGAGACCACAAGTATATGTCAAGGTTCCTCTAGAGAAGTAGAAACTAATATCTTCTCACTGCCAGGAAAGTTGTAGCAAGTAAATGGACTAACATTCAAGCTGCATGAGCACATAATTTGTGCAGAAATTCCCAAGACTGGACCAAATTAGATTGAATACTATTATGATTCACACTAAATGACCATAAATGAGTCTACTTCCAACCAAGCAGACAAACCTACATTTACCCATTGACAATGACAACAGACAGACTTGGGTTGGGGTCGAGGTGGGCAATCTGCCCCATATCATAAAAAGCATATGGAAATTGAGAAGATTGCATCACACTATCCATTCAAATTGTGCTAACATGCAGGAAAACAGAGAAATAAGCTAATCTTGCTGCACAATCATACCATCGGAAACTATGCACTTACTTTTACATGAAGAATCCCATATTCTGTTTTCAACATAACAATTCCCTATATAGAAAATGGTAAAGCACGTTAGAAGTGTGGACTAAACTTAGCATTATATTTCACTATCATAAAAATCTCCATAAAAACATGAATACTTTACCAAACAATTAGTTGTTAAATCACAATAAAGGTAACTATAATGAGCTGTTTTCTTAAGGCTAAAGATTACTATATAGAAGTATATCCTGTTTATAACAGCTCCAAATGTGCTGTTTATAATACCTCTCCTTTACCAAAAATTAGGCCAGATGTCCATATGACTCGATCACCAGAGTCTCGCCGATCAGGATTCAATGCATCCTTTTGTTTCTTCGGCCAACACTGAATGCAAGAAGAGGACATATCTTAGCATACAGAGAAAAAAAAAGTTTCCCTTTCTTTACTGACTAAAGCCGAACAGCAGAATTGATTAAATAGAGGCTAAGATCAAAGACGAGAAACGTTAGTTTACCTCACCAAATCTAGAGCCGCAAGTCTCTCTATTGCCACAAAACACCTAAGAGTCGCACAAGCAAGGCCCATCGTCGCCATTAAATATCTCCTTGCAAGCCTTACAACACTCCTCTGAAGAATTAACTTTGAACTCCGATCCCCATTTCACCGCATCGCCCCACAGCTCTAAATGCTCAATTCCTCTGCAACACCCACTACCATCTTTTTCTTCTTCATCGCTCCTCAAACGTTCACTTGAACTGATAGACATTGTATCGCTATTGCGTTTAAACGCAACGGAGAAACTAAGATAGGCCATCCAACAGGAGACTGTGGCAATCAAAAAAAGAACCATAAATGCAAAACCACCTAACTTTGAGTCAGCTTGCCTCCGACCCATTTGAGATTAAGGACCGAGTTGACAAACCCAAAAGTCGATTTACCGAATTATCACCTCCATCCTGTAAATCTGGGTTTCCATTGTGAGTTGTGATTGAAATGGTTGAAAATAGAGGATTGGTTTTCTTATTCTTTTTACCTTAAATCATCAGACTTTGTCATGGTGGAATCACCATGGAGTAGCAGTTGTCCGAAGAGGGTGATCGATCACTTGACACGTCTAATGCTTGTTTCGAGTCTTGGACTGAATTTAATTTAAGTAAAGTAATACCAAAGCCGGAAAAACCAACACAAACTACACAAGCAAATTCTTTTGAAGATCGATGGCTTGATTTAGTAACGTTTAATGATGACGTCAACTTAAATCCAAAAAAACAGATATAAGCAATTTCGGCAATAATGATTACGTCACGTATAAGCAATTTCGGCAAAACAGACAGTTCTACTTAACATCTTATTTGAAGAATTAATGCTTCATCATGTTTCAATTCAACAAAAAAAGACAGTTCCTTGCATATCTTAAAAACCGTAAAGGATACTAGTAATATCCGCCGCAAAGCGCGGGCCGAGGATACTAGTAAAAGAATGATACTTCTTACCCCTCCATTTTGCCAGATACAATGCTCCATCCTGATGTGTTCATCACACATTAGGCCATGTGTCTTCTCTTTCTTTATTAAGTTTAACCTTAAATTCACTAAGTTTAGTCCCAAATTAAAGTTTTATTTTTATTTTAAGGGTAAATTTCAAAATTAATAATTTATTGTTATATGGTTTTAGAAATAAAATACAAAACTAATTTCACTAAGTTTAGTCCCAAATTAAAATTTTATTTTCATTTTAAGGGTAAATTCCATAATTAATAATATTGTTATAGAGTTTTAGAAATAAAATAATATAATTAATTCACTAAGTTTAGCCAAATTAAAATTAAAATTTTATTTTAAGGGTTAGAAAAATTAAAATTTATAAATGGTGTATTGGAACCAATAAAATGATGACATGTGGCTTGACGTATAATAGACACATCAGGAGAGAATATTGTGTGTGACAAAATGGAGGGACGTGTAGCAAAACCCCTAATAAAATCTTATCTTATAATTAAACGCACAAAAAACTCTTATCCCAAAATCTTAAACCAAGGCAAATAAGCAAAATTTGCATAGTTTGGGAATACAGGAAATGATATAAATCTAAAGAACTTTATAATCACTATTGTCTCCATCTTTGGGCTCAAACTCAAAGCTTGCCAATAGTGCTATGTGATCCGATGACCCTAAACCCACAGGTGATGGAAGACCGTCTTTTGGTTGAGGAGGAACTTTTTTTAATTGTTGAACCGTGAAGTGATTCTCTTTTAGAGTAAGGACCACAAAATAACACAATTTAGGATGAGCGAACATTTAGAACTGTCACATTTTAAGAGAATATATATATATATATATATATATATATATATATA
>AWWV01011982.1:0-24264 GCA_001974805.1 Corchorus capsularis | reverse complement strand
AATTATTTTGATATGGAGTGAATAATGAAAACTTATTTACATTTTTAAAACTAATTAAAGAAAATACCCGAGTAGAAAATATAATCGATCGTCTCCCAATTGTTATTGGTAAACTCAGCCTCACCCTTTTTGTTTGATGTATATGCACTTTTCTGTAAAATAAGTCATGAGCATATGAGCATATGTTTCAATAGAGATTAAATTGACAATTCATGAAGAGCACAACACCAGCAACAATATGATAGAAAATTATACAAGAATAGAGTATGGAACATCTACTTCACATCAAATAAGAAAGTCACTTATAATATAATTGTTCCAAACTGCTAACCATATAATTTTTGGGGCGAATAAAAAGATAGAGAAAACTCTATTAGTGCAACCTAAAACATATCAAGTCTTATGAGTTAATTGGCTTATTAGCCTTTTTGCCCCCTGAATTTCAAATCATGATAACTTGTCTCCTAATTTTCAAATTCAAGACAATTTGTCCTTTGAAGTTTTTTAATTTATGACAATCTATTTCTTGATGTAGGGGACAAATTATCTCAATTATAGTTTAGTGGGCAAAGCTTCATTAACCACATAGATTAGGGGACAAAAAGGCTATGAAGCCATTGTTAATTAAAGCTAAACTTTCAGCACTAAACATTTTTTTTTACCTCAAGTAATGAAATTTACAGTATTTAAACTTTCCCGATTACATCATATACTTATTGATTAACGATATTTTTAAATCTAGCTATAACTATAATTTAATAAATATTAATTTTCTAAAAAGGTCATTAACTCATCGTGCGTATCACATGTGAAGAAAAAAAAATTAAAGAACAAAAAGAAAAAAGGTTTTGCAATATGAAAAATCAACATGCATATAGGTTTTCTAATCAAAGAAAAAACAATAATCTTACCAAATGAAAATCGTGTGCAAGTTCAAGAGTGCATTTTTCGAAAAATTCGTAACGATTAATTGCCTTCTTTTCATCTGGATCGAGCTTGCCTTTAACCATAAGATTATAAGGAGCACTGCATGCGGTTGTTAATCATGAATTAAACAAATTAAGATTGGACACGCTCATATAGTAGCAAGATTAAGAAGGCAATAATCAAGAGAACAAAAACTAGCATGTCATTAAATAAATGTTAATAACAAAGCAAGATAATATTCAATTTAACTTTTTCTTTTGGGTCTAAATTTAGAAAATGAACGAAAAGATGGGAATTAGAACCACTTTGATACTCAAAATAAATCATTATCGCAACTTACGTTCCGGGATGTGAGTTCAAATCTCCACTAATTATTAGAGGGATGTCTTTTGATTCGGTGAATTCCTTCAATTTGCTAACAAGAGATCCAGCCTTGAAGTTGGAGTAAAGAGAAAATATTGTTAAATTCCTACATTTCTTTAAAAAATTGAAACAACGAAACAGACATAAATATATAGAGAGGAAAAAGAAGAAACCTGAAATACTTTTGTAACTCTCGCATCATCACTTGCGATTAGATGCGTATTTGCCTGTTATAATTATGATTGAGTAAGTTTGTCCAGTTTGACAAAAAAAAAAGGAAGTTTGTCCAGATCCAATCATATAAAAGCCAATAAACATCAAATAAATATAATACCACACAAATTTCCTTATCAGATTTTTCGTCCTTCAATAGAAGAAAGAGTGCAATGTTATCCTGTAAAAGCATTAGCAAAATAAAGATTCAAAAGAAGAAGAAGATGATTTAAGTAATATAGTAAATGACTGCTTAAGAAACAAACTCTATAAAAGCACGACCTAATACCTTTACTAATGTTCCCTCGAGCTCATCAGTATCTTGTAGTTGTGTATGTTTGCTTAGTTCTAACATTGCTTCTTTCTTGAATTCAACCTACGTACAGGAAGAAGCTATTAATCATAATTATATCATATGAGAGTTAGAGTTATTTACGTAATTTAGAGATTCTATACCACATCCCATTTGATCATTTTGAATCGATCAGTACGATAAAAAATGGTACATCCCTCACTAACCACCTCGCCTCTACTTTTAGTCTGCAAGAGATTCAAAAATATTATAAATAAAATATTTATATGGCAAATTATACAATACACCGCCGGTGGAGTTTAACAGACTACACAAGCAGGTCCTAAAGGGTGACATGTGTCTCTTAGGGACTAGATTGAAATATTTAAAACTTAATTAATTGAAAAATGGACATGTGTCAACTCCACAACTCGCTTGTGGAGTCAAAAATTTACACCGCCGGTGTATCATATAATTACCCTATTTATATACTTTATAATGTTCAACTATATTTAAGAATATTAATGAACTTACACACTTATTAATCTTTATTTTTTTGGTATTTGTTAAAACATAAAAATAAAATAAATTTTATACATCAAAAGTTGAATTAATTTTTTTATTTAAGTGTGAAATAACAAGATATATAGTGTTATAATATATTGTGCAAAAAATAACTTTCAAGAAATCGAATTTAAATTTGTAAGGAATCGGGATCAAAATTATATCTTTACATGTCTCCTTGACGTTCTGTTCTATATGCTAAGAATTGCATCCAAAATTGAATCATAAATATTAATTAATCACCACTAAATACTACTATATATTAAAAAAGAAAAAAAAGAAAAGCACACACATGAAACAGAAGAGTAGTCTAACCGTAAAGGTTTTGGCCTTGTATTCGCCCGAATAACCAAGTTCATTCAGTTTAGGTTTTAAGAATTCCACAAAATGATTAGTTTGCACCTGCAATTAAATTTACCAAATTAATTAGATATAATAAAGGTAAAGAGACTCTAAAAAAATTGAAGGTGAAGAGAAATTATATCCTAAAACCTAATTTTGGAAATAAAGAATCACCTCTTGCAGACAAAGAATATCAGCTTTATAATCACTAATCTCTTTCACCAAAGCTCCCCTACGAAATTCCCAAACATCATAGTATGCTGTAGTGTATGCATAATACAAATCTGCAAGGATATTGTAGCTCAACACACTAATTAATGTACCATAATTACCGCGACTCCCAACATTATTCATGATACAAGGGCAACAATGTTCAATGAAAGGGATCACGTCATTGGTGATTGTTATGTTTGCTAAATGCTCTATTCCATTAACCACTATAAAGCATTCCACCTTAAGACGCTTGCCGATGTCATCCACTGAAGGTGTATAAGTTGTCTCAGAATGGTCCAATATCTTAGTCCAACTAATAGGTGACGAACGAGCCCTATCTTCCTTATACCTGTAATTCAAAATTGTTGATAATCATACAACGTGATGCGAAATAAATATTATGAAAGCTCCAATTATTATTATACAATTAAAAAAAATAAGAACCCTGAACTAAAAATTGTAAACTATACTTTGTGAAAATTATATATTAAAATAATAATTAAATGTAAAAAGAAAAAATTAGAAGATATAGGAGTTGAAAAGAACCAAGTGCATGAAATAGGATGCTTAGTTTCCGAATTAGAGTCATTCTTGACAGCAAAGTGAAAGTTCAACTCGACTCCAACCATTGGGGTTCCTGGTGACTGGCCCTTTTTAAATTCCAAACCAAATTTATCAAATCTCTTTGCGAATGGCTTTCTCTGTAGACCAAATAAAATTCATTCTGTCACAATGGCACTTTCATAAGTTGATTATATATAATTTAAAATTAATGTCACATATATATACCTTTTCTTTAAGAATGGTTTCCATCGATTTTTTAATTTTTTTCATTCTGGATATACTTATCCCAGACTCACTTATTTCAGGCTCACTTTTCACAGGCTCAGGTACAATAACATCACCCTTGTTGGTAACTTCAATAGGCTCACTTTTCGCAGACTCAGGTACAACAACATCACCTTTGTTGGTAACTTCAATAAGCTTATCTATAGTTGAGCCTATGCCTCGAACATCTTTAACATGAGCTTCACTATCATTAAGCTCATCAATAACCTTGATGACTAAATCATTCCAACCCTTCAATTGTGGCAAACCAACTTTATTAATGGCGCTTTTCTCTCCTATCAAAGCCTTCTCAAATTCTGGAATTATTTTATCGTCAACAATTTTTGTAATTTCCCTTATAACTTCTTTAAATTGTTCTAAGTAACCTGCAAAAATTGAGATGTTAATATTAGTTTCTCAATATAAAATTGAAATATAATAATAATAATAATAATAATAATAATAATAATAATATTAACAACAACAACAATAAAAACTTCCAGAAAATTCAACCCAACAGTAAACTGCAAACTTAATCACAAAGCCTTTAAATTTTAGTAAAAATAATTTAAACTCCAAACCTTGGTAGCGCTCCTCAACTTCCCTGAATTTGTGTACCTCCTTCAAGATAGCTATATTTTCTCTTATGGCCTCCAACGTTTTAACCTAATGCAATAAGACTTGTTAGATTTCACTATTGAAGCAACTAAACATTAATGTATTCATGATAAATTAATCGAAGCACACAAATTAAATAAAAATTATATCAGCTTATATAAGCTAAACAAACAAACATATAGCAAAATAGGAGGAAAAAAATTGATTTTACATTTTACCTTCAATAGGTGAAGAGTAAGAGCTATAATTAATTTTACATTTAAGATACTGGTTTCTTCACGATCACCTTTGCTTTGATTGATAATAAAGTGTGAGTTTCTGAATGATTTCGTGTTTCTGGGGTCCTTTTTTTTTTTTTTAATTTTCTTCTATATCTTGATTTCTAATATGAATTTGAATTGGATTTCAGTATCTAGTCGATCAAATCCTTTCTCTAAACTTATTAATTAGTGAAACGCTGCGGAAAGAGAGGATAATTTGAATTTGAATTTTCTTGATTTTGATTTTTTTTTGGGTGCTTCTATCGGTCTGCTTAAAATGAATCTTTCTGCCTTCCAAAAAAAAAAATTAATCGATCGGTTTTGTTTGTTTTTCTTTTCTTCCAACGTTGTTAAGTGTTGGAGTTTAAACCAGTTTATTGATTTGTTATAGTGTTAGTTTTGCTAGTGTTTTACATGGAATTAAATATATGTGGGTGCCTAAGCTAAGCTAACTGCTCCAGTTATAACAATTAAGACCGTAACAGAGACCAAATCATAGAAACACAAACAATTTTACCTGTACTTATTATCACAATAAATATCTGAAACAATGGGTGGACCAAGTACAATGGCTAGACACATCCCTTTGATAAGGTTCCTAAAGAACAACCGTATAGCTGGCCAAAGAAAAGAACAACCATATAGTTTGCTGAAAAACAGATAAGATAATAGTTAGGCTGCACCGCATGGCATCATGATCGGCCCATCCCTTGGGAGTCCTAATTCTTCCTCAGACATCTTGAAAAGTTCTCTGATGATGTAATGCTTAAGATAAGCAAAGCACTTTTCGTCCGCTGTGTAAACTACAAAGTGACCCTTGTCTGCCACTTCCACTGTTTAATCTTTCTTAGGGGATCAATCGGTTGGGAAGACTAGTATCATCATTCGCTTCATGTACGATATATTCGATAACACTTGCCAGGTATTTGTCGATTTTCTTCTTTAATTCATTCCTCGTTTATGTCAACTTATGATCTGCTCTTAATTTCCTCTTGGGTCTCCTTTGATAAACTTGCTTGGATCTGATTCCTTCTTTATTTGAATCTTTGTTTTTCGTTTTATGTAAAGTATATTTGTTATGATTTAGTTACCTATATTTAACTTGTTAATCAGGCTACCATTGGTATTGATTTCCTATCAAAGACAATGTACCTGGAAGATCGAACAGTTCGATTGCAGCTGTGGTAAGACATGAATTCTCATTGTTCTACTTTAGCTACTGTATTTTGGATTTCTATGGGCTTATATTGCTTTCCTTGCTATGTTTGTTTCTAATTGATATTCTGGCTGCTTTTCAAGTACGGAGTTGACATAGCTATTATTCCGATTATTATTGTGATTGTCTCGTTAAAGGTGCATTATTGATTAGATGTTAATTGCAAATTTTGCTTTCATTTGTTGCGTGGACTGCTTCCCGCTGGGTTATTTAGGTTGTAATAATCCCTGTAGCTCTTATTAACTATTAGCACCATTACCAAGGATTTAATATAGATGATGAAACTCTCTCTCCTATTGTGGTTGTTTTTCTTTCTCATTGACAAGTATGGGATAAGATTTAAAAGTATATCAATGAGAGTATCTTAGATCCTTATAAGCTTAATTTTGGTTGCAGGGATAGTGCAGGACAGGAAAGATTCAGGAGTCTTATTCCAAGTTATATTAGGGATTCCCCTGTGGCTGTCATTGTGTACGATGTTGCTAGTAAGTCATTTTTTCACTTTCCCTACTTTGTTATCTTCCTATCATATGTAATTTCTTGTCCAACTATTCTGCTTTATGCATGCTTGTATGAGCCATATATTGCCAATTTGTGGAATGCAATCGTCACTCTCATTGTTGTCTCTTTCTTGATTGGTCATTCCACTTAATGAAAGTAGATTTAACTTACCAATTTGTTGTGTAGGCAAGCAATTCTTCCTAAATACTTCAAAGTGGATTGAAGAGGTGCGTACTGAACGAGGTAGTGATGTCATCGTTGTGCTTTCAGATCTTGTGGACAAAAGGTAATATCATTTTATTACTAAGTCATGACTGGACTTTCTTGTGTAGAAGTTAGCCTGCCTCCCTTTCTAGTTATCCAAAGAGGAGCAAGGGGTTTTCACTTTTGACCTTCTGTTACATTTCTTGTGCATTTTGTGGCTGATTTGACAGGCAAGTCTCAGTAGAGGGAGGGGAAGCAAAGGCTCGTGATCTCAATGTTATGTCTATTGAAACTAGTGCCAAGGCTGGCTTCGATATTAAGGTAAAACATTTGTAATCTACCATAATATTTGTAGGGATTCTATGTTCTGTATGGTAGATGCTGAACGAAGTTAGTTTATTGGATGCAACATTTTTTTAAAAAATGTTGCATCTGGCAGCATTAGCTGATCTTTCTTTTCTATCACTCTTCTCCCTGTTTGTCCTCCGGCATTGTTGAGTGATCTAAAAAATCTCTGTTTAATCTCTTTACAGGCATTTTTTCGTAAGATTGCCATTGCTTTGCCTGGAATGGAAACCCTTTCTTCAACAAAGCAAGAAGACATGGTTGATGTCAATCTTAAGTCCAGCAACACAAATGCATCTCAGTCAAAGCAACAGGGAGTGGGATGCTATTTCGTGTCCATAATGGGAATGGGATGCTATCTCGTGTCCAAGAGGCTATGCTTCAATCGAGGTTTAATTCTTTATCTAATTAGTTGGTTAAATAACTATCGTTGATGTACGAATTTCGTACGCTTCATATTTTGGTTGGTTTTAATTTTCTTAGGGCTCTATGTGATTCCATCCAAGCTAGAAGAAAAAATCATGACAGATTTACCGGAGGAAATCTGTATGGAAATTTTAGAGAGATTACCTGTAAAGTCCCTTATTCGGTTCAAGACTGTATGCAAGTCATGGAAATCTTTGATCAATTCTCCCGATTTTATAGAACGTCACACCGATCGATCTGCCACTAATCCTAGTAAGTTAGGGATCGTCCTGGAAAAGTATTCTGAGACTAAGAAAGAGTGTTCTCTCTTCTTCCACGAACTCAATTTCAATCCCATTTCTTTGGGAGAAACAACAATAATTGAGCTACCAATTACACGATGCAAAGAAGTCAAGCCCTTGAGTTGGTGTAGGGGGTTATTGTTGCTAGGAGTTAAATGTAGCCATAATTTTCTGCTTTGGAATCCATCTACTAGGGAATGCAAGGAAGTCCGGGACTCACCATATCATTCTTGTTACAATTCTGAGGCGATATCTGCTTCTGCACTCGGGTATGATTTCATCATTAAAACTCATAAGATAGTTTTAATTTGGAGATTTGGTAGAGATCCCAACGACATCTCAGTTTATAATCTTAAAACAAATTCGTGGACATCTGTTGAAGTTGACGAAGATCATGAATATGCTTCTTTCAAACCCTCTACAACTGTTGTTAATGGAGCACCGCACTGGCTGGTATGTCGACGTCGGGATAGGTTGGATGTTTATTTTGGGGATGGTGATCTTTACTATGAGATTGAATACTTTGATTATGATATGAATAAATTTTTGGTAGTTCCGCAGCCTTGTGGCGATTATGATTCCCCCCCTAGGTTATTTGATATGGAAGGACGTCTTTGTATTGGATGTTATAAATGTGGAAAGGTTGAAATATGGGTAATGATGAAATATGGTGTGAAGGAATCTTGGTCTAGACAGATGATCTTTGGTGACATTATTCCTTGGTACCCAATTTGTTTTGCAAAGGATATCGGTGTCTCACTTGTTGCGGAAGGTAAATATCGGTGTTGCTCTTACGTTATCTACAATGGTAAGGAAAGAGGAACTGAACTTAAATTTCTGGCAGCAGACAGCAATATTAGATCTAGGAATGCTTTTGCATTTGTTGAGAGTTTGATTTCGTTGGAACCAGAAAGGTATTAGAGGAAGAACCAAAATTAGATTGAAATGAAAGAAGAAACACTTTTTTTTTTTGGTATTGTAGTGGCTTCTGTAGCAAAACCTATAAGTTGGATTTGTGCTTAGTGGAAAGTTTTTTTTTTTGGCCAAAAAAAAAAATTACTTTATTTTTATATTGTTAGATCAGTAATCTCTAAAGTGTATTTGATGGCGTCACCTGTTGTTGTTGCTCCTGAATTAAGTAACAGAGTTGTTGATGTCAGTGGCGTAGCCAACATTTTTTGTCACTGGGGTCAAAGTTTTCTCAAGTGAAAATAGAATACACAAAAAACCAGAAGAAGAATACGCCCTGGTTGATGTTGATGTATTCTATTTGTAATATACATTTCTTATGTTGTTTGCTAATCTTTTTCTTGTAATAATTTGTTCATGTCTGTCTTAAGAGGAATGAAATTTCTAAACATTTCCCAGGTTCCTCTCCCCCTTGTAATTTATACATTTGATCATCTCTGCAATCTAAAGGAGACTGCAGGGGAGATGGATTACAAAGTTACTTTTGAAAGATTTAGCTGCCTATTATTCTGTTTCAGAATTATTCTAAAAACAAAAGAACTACTCCATAGACCACAACAGAACAATTTGCAAGTTGCAATTCCATATAAATAATAAAATTGGAGGTTCCAAGTCCTTATCAAAAGAAAAGAAAAACTAAAAGGATTTGGAAACAAAACTAAAAGGATGTGATGTTCATAATTTCCTCTGAGGTCTGATTGATAAACAAGGGCATTTTTTGCATATTAGAAATTGTATCGTTATTGCGTTTAAACGCAACGGAGAAACTAAGATGGGCCATCCAACAGGAGACTATGGCAATCAAAAACAGAACCAAAAATGCAAAACCACCGAACTTTGAGTCAGCTTGCCTCCGACCCATTTGAGTTTAAGGACCGAGTTGACAAACCCAAAAGTCGATTTACCGAATTATCACCTCCATCCTGTAAATCTGGGTTTCCATTGTGACTGAACACAATTAGACAAGCAAATTCTTTCGAAGTTCGATGGCTTGATTTAGTAACGTTTGATGACGTCAACTTAAATCCAAAAAACATAATAATGATTACGTCACGTAAAAGCAATTTCGGCAAAACAAACAGTTCTACTCAACATCTTATTTGAAGTATCATTGCTTCATCATGTTTCAATTCAAGAAAAAAAGAGTTCCTTGCATATCTTAAAAACCGAAGGATACTAGTAAAATCCGCCGTTTGCGCGGGCCGAGGATACTAGTAAAATCTTATCTTACAATTAAAAGCACAAAAAACTCTTATCCCAAACTCTTAAACTAAGGCAAATAAGCAAAATTTGCATAGTTTGGGAATCCAAGCAAATGATATAAATCTAAAAAACATTATAATCTTAACATTCACTATTGTCTCCATCTTTGGGCTCAAACTTAAAGCGTGCCAATAGTGCTATGTGATCCGATGACCCTAAACCCACAGGTGATGGAAGACCGTCTTTTGGTTGAGGAGGAACTTGTTTTAATTGTTGAACCGTGAAGTGATTCTCTGTTATAGTAAGGACCACAAAATAACACAATTTAGGATGAGCGAACATTTAGAAACGTCACATTTTATTTTAAGAGAATTATATATATATATATATATATATGAATATTAATAAATGGCTTAGTAATAAGCAAATAAATACTCCATCCGTTTTAAAATGTCTCAATTCGGTCAAAATAGTGATACCTTTTACCATTAATTAATAAAAAATACATTTATATTTAAAAAATAGTCAAAATTTATGTTTTGAAAATTTTAAAACTTAATTTAACCAAAATATATATTTTTCAAAATTTTAGTTTTTCTATAATTTATTTATCATTAAAGTTCAAACTATTTTGACCGAGCTGAGACAATTATTTTGGAATAGAGTGAATAATGAAAATTTATTTACATTTTTAAAACTAATTAAAGAACAAATAGTCAAAGATTGGTAAATTATTATGAATTTAGAAAAACAATGTTTGAATTCATCAATTCTAACTCAAAATGTCGGGAAAAAAAAATACCCGAGTAGAAAATATAATCGATCGTCTCCCAATTGTTATTGGTATAGATAGCCTCACCCTTTTTGTCTGATGCATACGCACTTTTCTATAATACAACGGCATGAGCATGTGAGCATATGTTTCAATAGATCAGATTAAACTGACGATTCATGAAGAGCACAACACCAGCAACAATATGATAAAAAAATTATACAAGAACAAAGTATGGAACATCTACTTCACATCAAATATAGAACAGGTCAATTATTTCTTTCAAAAAAAGAAAAGGTCAATTATTATTATAATATTATTGTGTCAAACGGCCAACCATATAATTTTTTAGGCGAAAAAAAAGAGAGAAAGAACTCTATTAATGCAACCTAAACACATATTAAGTGAATTGGTCTTATGAGTTAATTGATTTATTAGCCTTTTTGTCCCCTAAATTATAACGCCAATGACATTCTGCCCCATGAATTTCAAATCATGATAACTTGTCCCCTAATTTTCAAATTCAAGACAATTTGTCCTTTGAACTTTTTTAATTTATGGAAATCTATTCCTTGGTGTACAGGACAAATTGTGTCCTGAATTTTGAAAGTTTAAAGGGAAAATTGTCTCGATTATAATTTAGGGGGCAAAATGTCATTAACCTCATAGGTTGGGGACAAAAAGGCTATGAAGCCATTGTCAATTAAAACTAAACTTTCAGCACTAAACATTTTTTTTACCTCAAATAATCAAATTTATACCATTTAAACTTTCCCGATCACTATCATATACTAATATTGATTAACAATATTTTTAAATCTAGCTATAACTAAATATTAAATTTTCTAAAAAGTTCATTAACTCATCGTGCGTATCACATGTGAAGAAAAAGAATTAAAGAACATAAAAAAAGAAAGGTTTTGCAATATGAAAAATCAACATGCATATAGGTTTTCTAATTAAAGAAAAAACAATAATCTTACCAAATGAAAATCGTGTGCAAGTTCAAGAGTGCAATTTTCAAAAAAATTGTAACGATCAATTGCCTTCTTTTGATCTGGATCGAGCTCGCCTTCAACCATAAGATTATAAGGAGGACTGCATGCGGTTGTTAATCATGAATTAATTGGACATTAACATGATTGTATTCATATATGTATAAGAAATTAATTTAGAGTACAACATATAGACACACTCTACACTTTCTTAACAAATTAAAATCGATGTCCAAAAAAAAAACAAATTAAGATTGGACAGTACGCTCATATAATAGCAAGATTAAAAAGGCAATAATCAAGAGAACAAAAACTAGCATGTCATTCTAAATAAATGTTAATAATAACTGATCATAAGCAAGATAATATTCAGTTTAACTTTTTTTTTGTGGTCTAAATTTAGAAAATGAACGAAAAGATGGAAATTTAGAATTACAACCACTTTGATATTCAAAATAAATCATTATCGCAACTTACCTTCTTGGATGTGAGTTGAAATCTCCACAAATTATTAGAGCGATGTCTTTTGATTTGATGAATTCCTTCAATTTCTTAACAAGACATCCAGCCTTGAAGTTGGAGGAATGAGACAATATTGTTAATTTCCTACATTTCTTAAAAAAATGAAATAGACAAATTATATAGAGAGGAAAAAGAAAAACCTGAAATACTTTTGTAACTCTTAATTCCTCACTCGCGATCAGGTGCGTATTTGCCTATTAAAATCATGATTGAGTAAGTTTGTCCAATTTGGCAAAAAAAAAAAAAAAGTAAGTTTGTCCAGAACTCCAGATCATAATACCACACAAATTTCCTTATCAGATTTTTTGTCCTTCAATAGAAGAAAGAGTGCAATGTTATCCTGTAAAAACATTATCAAAATAAAGATTCAGAAGAGGAAGATGATTTAAGTAATATAGTAAATGATTGCATAAGAAACAAACTCTATAAAAGCACGACCTAAGATCTAATAATACCTTCACTAATGTTTTCTCAAGCTTAGCAGGATATTCTGTACGTTTGCTTAGTTCTAACATTGCTTCTTTCTTGAATTCAACCTACAAACAGGCAGACACTATTATTCATAACTAGCTATATCATATGAGAGTTAGACTTATTTACGTAATTTAGAGATTCTATACCTCTTCCCATTTGATCTCTTTCAATCGATCAGTACAATAAAAAATGGTACATCCCTCACTGACCTCCTCGCCTCTACTTTCAATCTGCAATAGATTCAATAATATTATAGATAAATTATTTATATACTTTATAATGTTCAACTATATTTAAGAATATTAATGAACTTACACACGTATTAATCTTTATTATTTTTGGTACTTGTTAAAACATAAAAATAAAATAAATTTTATACATTAAAAGTTGAATTAATTTTATTTAAGTGTGAAACAACAAGATATATAGTGTTATAATATATTGTGCAAAAAATAATTTTCAAGAAATCGAATTTAAATTTGTATGGAATCGGGATCAAAATCATGTCTTCACCTATCTCCTAGACGTTCTGTTCTATATGCTAACAATTGCAGCCAAAATTGAACCACAATCACCACTAAATACTACTATGAGAAGGAAAAAAAAAAACCAAAAACAAACAAACATGAAAAAGAAGAGTAGTCTAACCGTATAGGTTTTGGCCTTGTATTCGGCCAAATAACCAAGTTCTTCCAGTTTAGGTTTTAAGAATTCCACAAAATGATTAGTTTGCACCTGCAATTAAATTTACCAAATTAATTAGATATAATAAAGGTAAAGAGACTCTACAAACAATGAAGGTAAAGAGAAATTATATCCTAAAACCTAATTTTGAAAATAAAGAACCACCTCTTGCAGGCAAAGAATATCAGCTTTATAATCACTAATCTCTTTCAGCAAAGCTCCCCTACGATATTCCCAAGCATCATAGTATGCTGTAGGGTATGTATAATACAAATCTGCACAGATATTGTAGCTCAGCACACTAATTAATGTACCATCATCACCGCGACTCCCAACATTATTCATGATACAAGGACAACAATGTTCAATGAAAGGGATCACGTCATTGGTGATTGTTATGTTTGCTAAATGCTCTATTTCCCCAACCACTAGAAAGCATTCCACCTTAAGACGCTTGCCGATGTCATCCACTGAACGTGTAAAAGTTGTCTCAGAATGGTCCAATATCTTAGTCCAACTAATAGGTGACGAATGAGGCTGATCTTCCTTATACCTGTAATTCAATTGTTAACCATCATACAACGTGATGCGAAATATCATGATCATGAGACAATTATAATATAAACATTACAAGATATTTTTTTTAGAAACCGTGGAACGTGATCCAAATATTATGAAAGCTCCAATTATTATTATACAATTAAAAGAAATAAGAACCCTAAACTAACAATTGTAAACTTTGCGAAAATCATATATTAAAATATTAATTTGTAAAAAGAAAAAAATTAGAAGATATAGGAGTTGAAAAGAACCATGTGCATGAAATAGGATGCTTAATTTCCGAATTAGAGTAATTCTTGACAGCAAAGTGAAAGTTCAACTCGACCCCAACCATTGGGGTTCCTGGTGACTGACCCTTTTCAAATTTCAAGCCAAATTGATCAAACCTCTCTGTGCATGGCTTTCTCTGTAGACCAGATAAAACTCATTATGTTATAGTGGCACTTTCATAAGTTAAATATATATAATTTAAAATTAATGACACTTATATATACCTTGTCTTCAAGAATGGTTTCCATCGATTTTTTAATTTTTTCCATATCGGATACACTTATTCCAGACTCACTTATCTCAGGTACAACAACATCCCCTTTGCTGGTAACTTCAATAAGCTTATCTATAGTTGAGCCTATGCTCCGAATATCTTTAGCATGGGCTTCACTATCATTAAACTCATCAATAACTTTGATGACTAAATCATTCCAACCCTTCAATTGTGGCAAACCAACTTTATTAATGGCGCTTTTCTCTCCTGTCAAAGCCTTCTCAAATTTTGAAATAATTTTATCGTCAACAATTTCTGTAATTTCCCCTATAACTTCTTTAAATTGTTTTAAGTAATCTGCATGCAATAATTGAGATGATAATATTAGTTTCTCAATATAAAATTAAAATATAATAATGATAATAATATATTATATATATATAATATAATAATAATATATAATAATAACTTCCAGAAAATTCAACCCCGTAAACTCAATCACAAAACCTTTAAATTTTAGTAAACATAATTTAAACTCCAAACCTTGGTAGCGCTCCTCCACTTCCCTTAATTTGTGTACCTCCTTCAAGAAATCTATATTTTTCCTTATGGCCTCCAACGTTTTAACCTAAATTTGTTAGATATGCAATAAGACTTGTTAGATTTCACTATTGTGAAGCGACTAAACATTAATATATTCATACTCTTGTCGAGCTAATTAATTGAAGCACACAATTAAATAAAAACTAGGACTTCCCGGTCATGATTCGCGTGCGGCTGTTTTATTTTATAAATTTTTTTAAGAAAATTCAGTTAAGAAATTAAATTTTGTTGCAAAG
Organism: Corchorus capsularis; assembly: GCA_001974805.1. Taxonomy (NCBI): domain Eukaryota; kingdom Viridiplantae; phylum Streptophyta; class Magnoliopsida; order Malvales; family Malvaceae; genus Corchorus; species Corchorus capsularis. The sequence continues at coordinate 9,168 of AWWV01011982.1, read as the reverse complement.
CAATGGAGTAAAATTGAAGTATGGAAAAGACAAGAGAATAGAGAGACAATAGAATATGGAGAAGAAGAAAATATGAAGAATTGGAGAAATTGTTCTCATTCATCTTATTCCGTAACAAAGTAAGTGGCCTATTTATATGCACATAGATACATCACCATAAATATAAGTGGATGAACTTAGCACATAAGTATATGTGTATGAATGAACCAAGTTATCAATCTTATCCATACTTTAATTAGATTCATGGACATACACAACATACATGTATATTCATAACAAATTTTTATTTTATATAGGAAAGGGGATGGATGTTTTTTAATTTTTCCAAACTAAATGAATACAAATATAATAAACAAAACATTAGAAAATTAACTATTGACACATGTCAAAGAAACCAAATGTCAGGTGACACTCAATGAGGATCTTGTACATAAAATTAATAGTAGGTTTAATTATATCAGCTTATAAGCTAAACAAACAAAAATATAGCAAAATAGGAGGAAAAAAGTTGAGTAGACAGAGGATCATGAGAGTACCATATTTGTCACATAATCTGCTGATTCCCCTACGGTAAACAAAAGTACCATCAAATCAAATACTGTTCAACGAGATTAAAAACATATTTTTTTTAAAAAAATCAACTAACAAACCTGCATTCCCACGGGACGATGAGCCTGCGCCCTTCCTATTGGATGGATAATAAGAATACGAGTCATGCGAGATTGTTAGAAAAAGTTTGCGAAGAAAAAAAAAAACCTATATTTTTTAAGAGACAGGCAGTAGCTGGGTAAATATATTTTTTGAAGTATTCACTTTTGCGGCTGAATTGTTCTTTATATATACTAGTATATTGCATACAAATTTAAACCGACAAATTTGAGGCTTAAACAATAAAAAAATTAATATTTTTAGGGTGAAAAAACAATAATTAAGATTTAGACAGTACGTGCATCCTACGCAATTGATGTACTATTGATATTAGGATTTAAACGCACATAAACTTAACCGACAAAGGCTAAACAAACCCTAGCTGCCGTCATCTATATAAAACCCATCCTTTCGTAATCCATCGTTGGAAAAAAAAAAAACCATTGTTTTCTTAGAAAAAAAGCCAAACTAGAAGGGAAAAAAAGAAATTCTCTTTCTTTATTGCGTAAGTGTTTTTGTTGTTTCCATTCTATTATATATATGTATACTGATTTTGTATCTTTGAAATCTAAAAACTGTCTGTTTCTTATATTTTCTTCTCGATCGAGATTGATTTTGTTTATATCTTTTTAAATCTAATAATTAATCTGTGTCTTGCATTTTCTTTTCAAGATCTTGGAAGATGAAGAACAAATTAACTCTTCCTTTCCCTTTATCCTCCGGATTTGATTTCTTGGCAGAGTCCCATAAGGAATATGAAATCGGAGCCACCTTTCTTTCTCAATCAAAAGGTGAAGAGTAAGAGCTATAATTAATTTTACATTACATACTTTTAAGATACTGGTTACTTCACGTTGACCTTTGCTTTGATTGATAATAAAGTGTGAGTTTGTGAATGATTTCGTGTTTTTCTGGGGTTTTTTTTTCCCAATTTTCTTCTATATCTTGATTTCTAATATGAATTTGAATTGGATTCCAGTATCTAGTCGATCAAAGCCTTTCTCTAAACTTATTAATTAGTGAAACGCTGTGGAAAGAGAGGATGATTTGAATTTGAATTTTCTTGATTTTGTTTTTTTGTGCTTCTGTTGCTTTCGGTCTGCTTAAAATGAATCTTTCTGCCTTCCAAAAAAAAATTAATCGATCGGTTTTGTTTGTTTTTCTTTTCTTCCAACGTTGTTAAGTGTTGGAGTTTAAACCATTTTATTGATTTGTTATAGTATTAGTTTTGCTAGTGTTTTACATGGAATTAAATATATATACTGTTGTGGGGACCTAAGCTAAGCTAACTGCTCCATTTATAAAAATAAAGACCGTAACAGAGACCAAATCATAGAAACACAAACAATTTTACCTGTACTTATCACAATAAATATCTGAAACAATGGCAAGACACATCCCTTTGATAAGGTTCCTAAAGAACAACCGTATAGCTGGCCAAAAAAAAGAACAACCATATAGTTTGCTGAAAAACAGATAAGATAATAGTTAGGCTGCATCGCATGGCATCATGATCGGCCCATCCCTTGGGAGTCCTAATTCTTCCTCAGACATCTTGAAAAGTTCTCTGATGATGTAATTGTTAAGATAAGCAAAGCACTTTTCGTCCGCTGTGTAAACCACAAAGTGACCCTTGTCTGCCACTTCCACTGTTTAATCTTTCTTAGGGGATCAATCGGTTGGGAAGACTAGTATCATCACCTGCAAATTCGATAACACTTGCCAGGTATTTGTCGATTTTCTTCTTTAATTCATTCCTCGTTTATGTCAATTTACGATCTGCTCTTCATTTCCTCTTGAGTCTCCTTTGATAAACTTGCTTGGATCTGATTCCTTCTTTATTTGAATCTTTATTTGAATCTTTGTATTGATTTCCTATCAAAGACAATGTACCTGGAAGATCGAACAGTTCGATTGCAGCTGTGGTAAGACATGAATTCTCATTTTTCTACTTTAGCTACTGTAGTCTGCAGGATTTCTCTATGGGCTTATATTGCTTGCCTTGCTATGTTTGTTCCTAATTGATATTCTGGCTCCTTTTTCAAGTATGGAGTTGACATAGCTATTATTCTGATTATGATTGTGATTGTCTCGTTAAGGGTGCATTTTGATTAGATGTTAATTGCAAATTTTGCTTTCATTTGTTACGTGGACTGCTTCCCTCTGGTTTATTTAGGTTGTAATAACCCCTGTAGCTCTTATTAACCATTAACACCATTACCAAGGATTGAATATAGGGTATATGATGAAACTCTTTCTCTCCTATTGTGGTTGTTTTTCTTTCTCATTGACAAGTATGGGATAAGTCGATAAGATTTAAAAGTATATCACTGAGAGTATCATCTTGGATCCTTATAAGCTTAATTTTGGTTACAGGTATAACTGCAGGACAGGAAAGATTCAGGAGTCTTATTCCAAGTTATATTAGGTATTCCCCTGTGGCTGTCATTGTGTACGATGTTGCTAGTAAGTCATTTTTTCACTTTCCCTACTTTGTTATCTTTCTATCATATGTAATTTCTTGTCCAACTATTCTGTTTTATGCTTGCTTGTATGAGCCATATAGTGCCAATTTGTGGAATGCAATCGTCACTCTCATTGTTGTTTCTTTCTTGATTGTTCATTCTACTTAATGAAAGTAGATTTAACTTACCAAATTGTTGTGTTGTAGGCAGGCAATCCTTCCTAAATACTTCAAAGTGGATTGAAGAGGTGCCTTCCGTTACGTTTCTTGTGCATTTTGTGGCTGATTTGACAGGCAAGTCTTAATAGAGGGAGGAGAAGCAAAGGCTCGTGATCTCAATGTTATGTTTATTGAAACTAATGCCAAGGCTGGCTTCGATATCAAGGTAAAACATTTGTAATTTACCAAGATAAATGTAGGGATTCTATGTTCTGTATGGTAGATGCTGAACGAAGTTAGTTTATTGGATGCAACATTTTTTTAAAAAATTGTTAAGTATGGCAGCATTAGCTGATCTTTCTTTTCCATCACTCTTCTCCCTGTTTGTCCTCTGGCATTGTTGAGTGATCTATATAATTCTCTATTTAATCTCTTTATAGGCATTTTTTCGTAAGATTGCCATAGCTTTGGTGGAATGGAAACACTTTCTTCAATAAAGCAAGAGGACATGGTTGATGTCAATCTTAAGTCCAGCAACACAAATGCATCTCAGTCAAAGCAACAAGGAGTGGGATGCTATTTCGTCTCCATAATGGGAATGGGATGCTATCTCGTGTCCAAGAGACTACGCTTCAATCAAGGTTTAATTCTTTATCTAATTAGTTGGTTAAATAACTATCGTTGATGTACGAATTTCTGTTTTGTATTTTAAGTATCACTTCATATTTTGGTTGGTTTTAATTTTTTTAGGGCTCTATGTGATTCCATCCAAGCTAGAAGAAAAAATCATGACAGATTTGCCTGGGGAAATTTGTATGGAAATTTTGGAGAGATTACCGGTTAAGTCCCTTATTCGGTTCAAGACTGTATGCAAGTCATGGAAATCTTTGATCAATTCTCCCGATTTTATAGAACGTCACACTGATCGATCTGCCACTAATCCTAGTAAGTTAGGGATCGTCCTGGAAAAGTATTCTGAGACTAAGCACAAGTGTTCACTCTTCTTCCACGAACTCAATTTCAATCCTATTTCTTTGGGAGAAACAACGATAATTGAGCTACCAATTACAAGATGCAAAGAAGTCAAGCCCTTGAGTTGGTGTAGGGGGTTATTGTTGCTAGGAGTTAAATGTCACCATACTTTTCTGCTTTGGAATCCATCAACTAGGGAATGCAAGGAAGTCCGGGACCCAACGTATCATCGTTACTTCAATCATGAGGCAATATCTGCTTCTGCGCTTGGGTATGATTTCTCCATTAAAAGTCATAAGATAGTTTTAATTTCGAAAATAGATAGAAATCCCAACCGCATCTCAGTCTATAATCTTAAAACAAATTCGTGGACATCTGTTGAAGTTGACAAAGATCATGAATATGCTTCTTTCGATTCCTCTACAACTGTTGTTAATGGAGCACCGCACTGGCTGGTATGTTACTCAAGGTTTCAGGTCAGGAAAGCAGATGAAATTTACTATGAGATTGAATACTTTGATTATGATATGAATAAATTTTTGGTAGTTCCACAGCCTTGTGGCTATGATTATGATTCCCCTGAGTTATTTGATATGGAAGGACGTCTTTGTATTGGATATTATAAATGCGGAAAGGTTGAAATATGGGTAATGATGAAATATGGTGTGAAGGAATCTTGGTGTAGACAGATGATGTTTCGTGACATTATTCCTGGCTACCCAATTTGTTTTACAAAGAATATCAGTGTCTCACTTGTTGTGGAGCGTGGCTGTTACGTCATCTACAATGGTAAGGAAAGAGGAACTCAACTTAAATTTCTAGCAGCCGACAGCAAGATTAGATCTAGGAATGCTTTTGCATTTGTTGAGAGTTTGAACTTAAATTTCTAGCAGCCGACAGCAAGATTAGATCTAGGAATGCTTTTGCATTTGTTGAGAGTTTGATTTCGTTGGAACCAGAAAGGTATTAGAGGAAGAACCAAAATTGGATTGAAATAAAAGAGGACACCTTTATTTTATTTTTTTTTGGTATTGTAATGGCTTCTGTAGCAAAACGTATAAGTTGGATTTGTGCTTAGTTGAAGTCTTTCTTAGTTACTTGTTTTTTTTGACATTGTTAGATCAGTAATCTAACGTAACGATGGCGTCACCTGTTGCTGTTGCTCTTGAATTAACAGAGTTGTTGATGTTTGACTTATTGAACAATGGATACTGTTTGTAATATACATTTCTTATGTTGTTTGCTAATCTTCTTCTTGTAATAATTTGTTCATGTCTGTCTTAAGAGGAATGAAATTTCTAAACTTTTCCCAGGTTCCTCTCCCCCTTCGATTAATTTATACATTTGATTACAAAGTTACTTTTGACAATTGCATGAAGATTTAGCTGCCTATTCTGTTTCAGAATTATTCTCAAAAAACAAAAGAACTTCTCCATAGTCCAAAGTTGACCAATTTGCAAGTTGCAATTCATATAAATAAAATTGGAGGTTCCAAGTCCTTATCAAAGGAAAAGAAAAACTAAAAGGATTTGGAAACAGAACTAAAAGGATGTTCATAATAATTTCCTCGCAGCCGGATCGATAAACAAGGGTATTTTTTGCATATTAGAAAATTGAAACAAAGGACAAAATTTTACATTCTGCAAACATCATTAATTTGCAATTGTTAAGTTGAAGCATGTTGGTCTATCAGGCTACCAGCTAGGCAGTAGTATGATCACCAACGCCAGCCGCATTTTGCTTAATTAGTACAATGAAACTTACGATTTCCAATGATTTCTTCCACTCCGGTATTGTCATCAGCAAGTAAATGTGCTATAGGCAAGTTCAGATCATCATCCTCTTCCCATTCTTCAATATCCATGCCCCCATTCAACATAATCAATTCCTGCCATTGCCAATGCTTCCATTGAAATTGACATGAAATTTTTGCAAAGGGTGTGTATAATGTATATGTATATCGTGTGCTTTCTCTTGTTTCAGATTTGTTTTTTGGAACAACAACAATTGTTTGATGAATTTAGAACAGCCGCAATCTAGTATTTTTATAGTAAGAGTAACTAAAAAACTAAATATGCATATGATCCACGATGGGGAATTGAAGATGCCAGGGCTTCTAAATATTTTCACGAGCAACATAAATTCACATGCAGGCTTTACCTTCATTTCTCAATTCTTAGGTTAATTATAGGCATGGAAGAAGCAAAAGTCTTGTGATTAAAATAGATACTTTTCTATCTATAGACTAAAGGCATGACGCCATGTATGTATATGCCTTCTGAATCAATTAATCACAACACTATAGATGATGTGATTGTGAGTTAGTGATTGTGTACCTTAATGACAAGTTTTCAGAATCACGCAACTAAATCCCATCTGATCAGGAAGTTAAAACAGGTTAATTTCTGTTATATAGTTTGTTGATGTGGAATGAATCCCACATTGCTAAGGGAATACAAAGGCCATTGGTTTATATTGGCTTAAATGCTTTAAAGGCTATCTTTAGAGAACATGTGGGCTAGTAGATATTTAGGCCATTTGGGCTTGGTTTATCTGCTAATGGGCCTAGGTCAATAGACTAATTTTATTGGTCTTTGATTTGATGAGGGCACTTGATGACTTAGAAAATTCTAAGTGTTAATTTTTTATTTTCCTAATAAATTTTGGTTATACCTATTTGAATAGGTATAAATTACCAAAAACTGTCTTTTATCTGATAAATACCTTTTAATTAAGAGACGGTTTCCAGAGGTTATATTTTTTCACGTTTTATAAATAGGAACGTGATTTTCCTCTGAAAACAATCAATTCTTCTACTTCTTCATTGGATATTCTTAAGTGGCTTAGTTGTATCCCAAATACAACTTGTTTGATTTGTCAAGCAATATTGTATTTGAGAAAGCCTGACGCCTCTAAGTCTTGTTTTCTCTCTGATTTTAGAAAATTTCTAACAATTTCTATTCTGTATTCAGGCAAACTATTGACAGTAAAATAAAGAACTGCTATTGGAGCATGTAAAACTGAATCTTTGACATCAAGAATGTCAACCCTTTTGAGTTATGATGGCCATTCCACTGACTAACATAAACAAAACTGCAACCACTCTTCCATGGCAAATACCCTTATTTAAGCCCAAATTAGGTTTCAAATTGATTATATTTGTAAATGAGTCTTTATATACAAAATCTTAGCAAACTTGGAGCTCCAATGATCCAAGTATAACTGAGCTTGTAAAATCATTATACATCAGAAACTTAAAAGTATGAATATGATATCAAAAATATCCCTGGAGTACTACAGTCTGCAATTTTATCCGCTGAACATAATTCCACATCACTTCTCATTTCTCAAGGACTTTTTCCTTCATTCTTAAAAGCCGTAAAGGAATAGGTCTTTCCAAGACAGATACATTAATATTGCTCCACACTTCTGGTATTGTAGGAAGTTCTGCAATTTTCTCCAAAATTTCCAAATCTTCAGATAGAACATAACCAAATATTGTGTATACACCTATACGAACGGCTACCAACTTTTGAGGCGTTGGTATAGCCTTCAACGTTGACAGGGGGTAGGGGATATACTAACAGAAACTGTACTACCAACGCCTAATATCTGTTGGTAAATGTCAAAAACCTATTCCGGCGGTGCTAAAATCCGTTGGCATAGAGCTATACCGACGAGGGATATACTAACGGTAAAGTTTTTGTCGGAATAGTACCTCTGACCGCTAGTATAGCCGTATAGGTAGTTTGTACCTATACGAACATCTTTTTCACTTTACCAACGCTTTTTTCCCGTTGGCATATGACAATTTATTTGTAGTGCGCGCTGCGGAGAAAAAGAAGAATTTTTTCTTCTTCTTTCTTTGCTTTAGTTTTCCTGGCGATCTTCTTTGAAATTTTATCTTCCACTTCTCAAAATTCTTTTTCCCAAGTTTTCCTTCATCAAGCAATTTTTACCATTTGAAGAAAATTATATAAAGGACTCCTTGTGAGAGCATTTGTCCATGCAAGTTTCTCCCTTTTTCTTCATTTTTTACAGTTATTTTATTTGCTTGATATTATTAGTGATTATGGCAGTGGATTTGGACAACTTTTGGTCGAATGATTCATTGACAAATGGGGAAAACAATGTTGTTGAGATCAATCAATCTTGAGTTGATTATTCAATATGTTGGTGTAACCGAATAACACAACCATTCTAATCGTGTAGCAGCGAGGGGGGTTAAAATCCCTTTTGGTCTTCATCTTGCATTAAGTTGCAATCTAGATACCCTTGAAGTTCATAGTGATTCACTTATGGTGAAAAGCGTAATCAAGAAGGGCTCAATTTAAAATTGGGAAGGAGCCTGTTTTGTTGAAGAAATTTTACATTTGTCTTGTTTATTTGTTGTTTGTTCTTTTTACACATTGTTTACTATATTGTTTATGTTTTTACTTTTTATCACATAGCTTAACACAATTAGACTTTGACAATGATGCTAACTATGCTTGATATGGGTTCTTCCCCGTGCGTTTTGTAATACTCCTTGATCGTAAATTCAAGTTTCTATNTTATATATATATATATAATATAATATATAAAAAAAAAAAAAAAAAAAAAAAAACTGGATTGCTAAATACCGCCCCATTTTTTGCTATTCACCACCCCATTTTTCACGTTTTTTTACGCTTTTGCCCTTTACTTCATTTTCTAATCTTGAAACTATCACGAACGTAGAATAGCGTTAACGTGTTATATTTTGATGACGATTTAAGAAAAATGAACGATAACGTGCCGTATTTTGATGACGATTTCAGAAAAATGCAATTTTTGACGAATTTTAGGACTGAAGACCCGTGCCGCCCCAAGAGGGCGGCTTACCATGGGCAGGCCGCCCCACTTGGGCGGCTTCACCATTGGGCAGGCCGCCCCGGTGGGGGGCT